>PVKV010001525.1:146915-202767 GCA_004027835.1 Alouatta palliata | reverse complement strand
ACATTTTAATACCTATCATTGTGTTGTTTTCCCATATATAGATTTGTTTTAAAAAATGAGATTTACTGTATGGTTATTTGCATAATTTAAACGTATACTGTATTTTGAACATTTTTCTTATTTATGAAAAATTCTTTTAGCACACACTTTTTTAGCCCACATGATAACTGTCTGGATTTTTTTTTTTTTTTTTTTTTTTGAGATGGATTCTGACTGTGTCGCCAGGCTAGAATGCAGTGACATGATCTCGGCTCACTGCAACCTTTGCCTCCCAGGTCAAGCGATTCTCCTGCCTCAGTCTCCCAAGTAGCTGGGAGTATAGGCGCGTGCTACCACACCCAGCTAATTTTTGTAGTTTTGGTAGAGACGGGGTTTCACCATGTTGGCCAGGATGATCTCGATCTCCTGACCTCGTGATCCGCCCACCTTGGCCTCCCAAAGTGCTGGGATTGTAGGTGTGAGCCACTGCGCCCTGTCAACTGTCTGGATTTTTAACACATTTTCATTTAGAATTTAAAAGGAGTTAAGGAAAAATGTTTTAAGAATAAAATGAAGTTTTATAGTAGAATTCTTAACATAATTAGCATTATTTACTAATGAAAATATTTAGGCTTTTAAACTGGGTGGGGAAAAGGCTAAGGAATCTTTTGCAGTGTGGGAAATATTGCTGTGTAGAACTATTGGCAGAGATGATCAAGGACATACTGATTTCTTTAGATCCATCTTGGCCCCAGATTCCAGAGATTTCACACTGAGTGGCCACCTTTTCATGGTGGGAAACATGCTGAGTGCCACAGTGACCTTGGTGGAATTTAGGGTAGCCACACTGAGTTTTCTAGCTGTAGCTGTGGCTCTGAAGGCCATACTTGGTCCGAGCCACTCCAGTTTGATGCTTCCTCCCTTTTCTCCATTTCTTCCTTTCCCTGAGAATGATGCAGACTCAATACTGAGGCCTGTGGTTGGCAGACAGGCATCTCCTGGCCCTTTTCCCAAGAACCTCTTACAGAGTTTGAACTGCAGCTATTCTTCAGAATCATCCTTTCTTTTTTTTTTTTGTTTTTTGAGACGAAGTCTCACTCTGTTGCTCAGGCTGGAGTGCAGTGGCACGATCTCGGCTCTCCGCCTCCTGGGTTCAAGCAATTCTTCTGCCACAGCTTCGTGAGTAGCTGGGATTACAGGCACGCACCACTGCGCCCAGATAATTTTTTGTATTTTTAATAGAGACGGCGTTTCACTGTGTTGACCAGGATGGTCTGGAACTCCTGACCTTGTGGGAATCACCCTTTCTAAAACATGTGTCTGGTCCCCATCTTGGACACTTTGGATAGGAATCTCTGGGGAAGTCTTTTGGTATTTTGAAAAATCGTCTCATTCCACACTCTCATTTTCAAACCTGTGTTCTAGAAGCTCTGACATACCCTGAGTTTCAGCACGCAGTAAGTAGTTAACTGAATACAAAGACAGGGAAGAAAAAGGGGACCTGACAAGTTATCTACAAATTTGGTTGCATAAAGAACTTTAGAAATCACCTAATACCAGCCAGGCACGGTGGCTCACGCCTGTAATCCCAGTACTTTGGGAGGCTGAGGTGGGCAGATCACCTTAGGTCACGAGTTCAAAACCAGCGTGGCCAACATGGTGAAATCCCGTCTCTTTAAAAAAAAAAAAAAAAATCACCTAATACCATCTGCCGTTTACTGCTGAGGCAGCTAAGAGCCAGCCCTGAAAGGTAATTGACTTTTCTAACATAGTAAGATAGTAGTACAGAGCCCAAGGTCCTGATTCCGATTTTTTAACCTCAGGTCTGTTGTTCTCTTATATCCATTTTCTCCTTCATGTAGATTATCTAATCTAAAATATTTCACTTGTCTCTATGCTGGATAGGTGTACAAAAATAATTTTCTTTCTCTTTTTTCTCTTTATGAGCCTAGGCTGGAGTGCTGTGTTGCAATCGTGGATCACTGCAACCTCCTACTCCTGGGTCCAAGGGATTCTGGTGCCTCAGCCTCCCAGGTAGCTGGGCTTATAGGCATGCGCCACCACGCCCAGCTAATTTTTGTATTTTTAGTAGAAACGGGGTTTTACCATGTTGGCCAGACTGGTCTCAAACTCCTGAACTAGTGATTCGCCCACCTCAGGCTCCCAAAGTGCTGGGATTACAGATGTGAGCCACTGCACCCAGCCCAAAAATAATTTTCTTAAATGATAGAAAATGTGTGGTGGAAAGCTCTAGATATATGTAGTACTTATCAATGTGCTGATCCCTGGGGACAAAAGGGCAGTTTTTAAAAAGGATAAAAATAGTTAATTTTTATTAACTTGACAGTTGATGACCTTAATTTTTGAGACAGGGCCTTACTCAGGGCTGGAGTGCAATGGTGTGATCATAGCTCACTGCAACCTCAAACTCCTGGGCTCAAGCGATCCTCCTGCCTTGGGCTCAAGCGATCCTCCCGCCTCAGCCTCCTGAGTAGCTGGGATTATAGGCATGAGCCTCCAAGCTGGCTAATTTTCATATTTTTTGTAGAGGCAGGCTCTTGCTTTGTTGCCCAGGCTGGTCTCAAACTCCTGGCTTTAGGCAGTCTTCCCATCTCAGCCTTTCAAAGTGTTGAGAGTACAGGTGTGAGCCCCTGTGCTTAGTCCTTAATTTTTATTAACATAAAACAACTGATTAATTTTTGTTGGGATAATTTTTCATAAATTGAAAGCTAGTTTTCTAGTTTTAGATTATTACCCCTCAAGATGATATACCATTAAGTTAGTTTGATTTGAAGTAAGGGATTTTTGCTTTTCAGAGAAAATCTAGGTCTTAGGACACACCAGTGTATGCTTGAATGTATAAAACAAGATATTGTCCACGCTAGTATTTTGGAAGATCCACCTTATATAACCAGGATTTGGTAACTGAGAGCTATTTTCTTCACTTTTTTGACAGTAACACTGCTTGAGTCCAGCGTCTTGCTGGTATTGTGGTGGCGTTCTGTTTTGTGTTTTAATCTGAGAGCCTTCATAGCAGCTTGACGCCAGATGTGGCTCACTCCTGTAACAATCCCAGCACTTTGGGAGGACAGGGTGGGTGGATCGCTTGAGCCCATGGGTTCAAGACCAATCTGGGCAACGTAGTGAGACCTTGTCTCTACCAAAAATTTGAATGGTGTGATCATAGCTCACTGCAGCTTCAAAAAGCATGGTGGTGTGCACCTGTAGTCCCGGTTACTTGGGAGGCTGAGGTGAGAGGATCACTTGATTCAGGGAGGTGGATATTGCCGTGAACCAAGATTGCGCCACTGCACTCCAGCCTGGGTGATAGACCCTGTCTCAAAAGAAAAGACAGAACAGCTGTAGAGGCCGGGCCCAGTGGTTCAAGCCTGTAATCCCAGCACTTTGGGAGGCCGAGGCAGGCGGATCACCTGAGGTCAGTAGTTAATGACCATGCTGGCCAACGTGGTGAAACCCTACTAAAAATACAAAAATTAGCTGGGTGTGGTGTTGGGTGCCTGTAATCCCAGCCACTTGGGAGACTGAGGCGGGAGAACTGCTTGAACCGGGGAGGCGGAGGTTGCAGTGAGCCGAGATCACTCCACTGTACTCCAGCCTGGGCTCAACAGAGCAAGACTCCGTCTCAAACAACAACAAAACAAAACAAAACAAAAGCTCTAGAATCTGAATTCTTGAGAGAAGTGGTGCTGCACGGGGTTTAGTGCACTCTTTCTCTCCCGCGCTTTTTATGCCACCTTTCTGAGCCTTGGTATCCTCATGTGATAAACGTGGATAAAAATAGCACTTTCTCATAGGATATGGCGAGGATTCAATGAGTTGGCAAATGTAAAATACTTCATACAGTCCCTGGCACATACTAAATGTTCAATAAATCCCAGTAATGCAGAAAAAACTCACTGGCTTTTTAAAAAAACACCTTATATTTACTTTACTTGGCAATGCATCTTTTATCAGTCAGTGCCCAATTATAGTGGTAATGGAAATTCTGTGTTCTGAGGATTTCAGCCAGTCCAGTAAGTTAAAGTTGTTGCTGTTTGTAGTATCAGTCATTAGTGATTGCAGAGAATTCCATCTCAATCACATATTCAGGGAAATTAAGAATCATCAAACTCAGTTGTGATTGTAAATGGCTTAAGCCATCTTTAAAAGTTTTTTTGTTTGCATGTTTTTTAAAAAGACTCTTGACTGCAAGTTATATATTATAAGTTAATACTATAAGTTATGTACCATGTATAAGCCATCTCATTTTCTTTTTTTTTTTTCCCTTCTTATTTTTTTATTGAGACAGAATCTTACTCTGTCACCCAGGCTGGAGTGCAGTGGTGCCGTCTTGGCTCACTGCAACCTCTGCCTCCCTGGTTCAAGCGATTCTGCTGTCTCAGCCTCCCAAGAAACTGGAATTGCAGGTGTGTGCCACAAAACGTGGCTAGTTTTTGTATTTTTAGTAGAGATGGGGTTTCGCCACGTTGGCCAGGCTGGTCTCGAACTCTGACCCCTGGTGATCCTCCCACCTTGGCTTCCCTAGGTGCTGTGATTACAGGCATGAGCCATCTCACTTTTCTCTCCCATATTGTCATAGGCTCTCTGATTCATGTCATTCTTTTTTTTTTTTTTTTAACAATATCTTCATGACGTTCAATCATGTCATTCTTAAAGATTAAAAAATGAAAACTAGAAATAGTCACCTAAACATCTCTTTTCCTCTGTTATGTCTCCCCTCTCCTCCTTTCCTGTCAAGCTGCTCTGAAGTGTGTATTTCTGTCTTCTCACCTCCCATTCATTTCTTGTTTCTGTGTAATCTAGTGTCCACCTTTGTAGGAATGCTCTCAAATTGCCCTGGCACAATGTTGGACAGTTTAGGGGAAGGGTGGCAACCTGGGAGGGCTCCCCATTGTCTGTATAATGAAGTTCAAGTGCCCTGAGTGGGCACACAAGGCCTCTCATGACCTGGATACTTCTCCTTGTCGAGAGTTTCTGTCCAGCTCCGTCTGTTGCAGTTCCGGCTTGCGTCCTGCACTCCATCAGAGCTCATCTCCTGTAGCTATTTGAATGCTCCGTGAGATCTTCACTGCCCTCCCTACCTTAGCACGTTTCTGTGTGCTTTATATTTGGACCCCTTCTTGACTACCGCTCCCTCCCACACACAGCAGTCAGCGAATCAGTTCTTCCTTGGTGCTGTCATAGTATTTTTTTCTCCAGTGTTTTGAAAATTCTGTGTCTGCTTTTTAGCCTTCTCCGCCAGACTAACCTCATGCAGGATGAAGGAGTCTTCATCATTTTAACATTCCCACTGCCTAGCCCAGGCTTTGTCGTGGGGGTGCATTTGATAAGCAGTGTGAAACATTGTTCATAAAACAGGAGTTTATTTTTTTATTTTTATTTTTTGAGACTGAATCTCACTCTCTCGCACAGGCTGGAGTGCAGTGGCATGATCTTGGCTCATTGCAACTTCTACCTCCCAGATTCAAGCAATTCTCTGCCTCAGCCTCCCAAGTAGCTGGGATTACAGGTGCGCACCACCACGCCTGGCTACTTTTTTTGTCTTTTTAGTAGTGACAGGGTTTCACCGTCTTGGCCAGGTTGGTCTTGAACTTCTGACCTCGTGATCCAGCTGCCTCGGCCTCCCAAAGTGCTGGGATTACAGGCATGAGCCACCAAGTCCGGCCATGAAACAGGACTTTCAGAGGAAGAAACAGCATACTTAATGGAGGGTTGAATGGATCTGAGTTTTAAACTGGCATGTGTGGGAAGGATTCAATTAACTGTGGCTTTAGATGGCCGACATTATGTTGAGGGAGAAGTAAACTGCTGGCTTCACTCTAAGATGCACATGACAAAAACGTGCAATGACGCTGCCTTCCTGCCCTTGTTGAGAATCAGGGGTTAGACAGTTTGAGTCTTGGTGTGGCCACTAAATTTAGGCTTTTCTGGGTGTTAATTTCTTTGCCTTTTGACAGAAAAATGGAGATTATACTGTCTCTATGGTTATAATAGCTCATAACATTTTTATTTTAATTTTTGTGGGTCCACAGTAGTTGTACATATTAATGGGGTACCTGAAATGGGTGTTTTTTGTTGTTTGTTTTTTGCCATGAAGTCTTGCTCTGTTGCGCAGGCTGGAGTGCAGTGGCATGATCTCAGCTCACTGCAACCTTCATCTCCCATGAGTGATTCCCCTGCTTCAGCCTCCCAGAGAGTTGGGATTACAGATGTCCACCACCACAGCCAGCTAATTTTTGTATTTTTGGTAGAGACAGGGTTTTACCATGTTGGCCAGGCTGGTGTCAAACTCCTGATCTCAAGTGATCTGCCTGCCTTGGCCTCCCAAAGTGCTAAGATTACAGGCATGAGCTACTGCACCCGTCCTGGGGTACATGACATGTTTTGATACAAACAGGCCATGCATAATTATCACGTCATGTAAAATGGGGTATCTGTTCCACTCAAACATTTATCCTTTGTGTTGTAAACCATCCAGTTACACTCTCTAGTTATTTTTTAAATGTACAATTATATTGTTGACTATAGTCATCCTGTTGTGCTGTCAAATACTAGGCCAACTGAAGAAATTATTCTGGAAAGTACAGTCTTGCTCATAACATTGTTTTGAGGTTTAAATTAGTTAATATCTCAGGGTGCCTAGGCTAATGCATAGCGTTGAATATGTGATAATAAATGTTCTTCAAATTTGAATTAGTCTCCTGTTTCTGGATGCTTTTAGTAAAACATTACTCTCATGTTAAATATAAGTTATGTGTGTGCATAAACTGACACCAGTAACAAAGAGACAATTGCCTTTTCTTCCTCCAAAGGTTTATTCATTGTACTGATGATTCTCCAGATCCGTTTATAGAATATGAGGTAAGAAGCTTATTTTCCCTGATAATCATAGATGAAGATATGTTGAGAATTGCTATTTATTCTTAAGTGAAGTGAATGAAGTTTCTTGGATTAATTTCTTTGGGAACCTAGAGCCACTGAAATTTTGTCTTTATGAAATATACACATGAGAGGATGTATATTATATATAGAATATATATACCCAATATACGTATGCAGTACATACTTGCTGCAGGATATACACGAACACCTTTAATAAAACAAACACCTTTATACTCCTCGCAGCTGCACCTAATTGTTTCAACATTATATATATATATATGTCTGTCTGTTTTTTTTTTTTCTTGAGACGGGGTCTCACTCTGTTGCCAGGCTGGAGTGTAATGGCACACTGCAACCTCTGCCTCCCGGGTTCACGATTCCCCTGCCTTAGCCTCCCAAGTTGCTGCTACAGGTGCCCGCCACCATGCCCGGCTAATTTTTGTATTTTAATAGATACAGGGTTTCACCATGTTGGCCAGGATGGTCTCGATCTCCTGACCTCGTGATCCACCCGCCTCAGCCTCCCAAAGTGCTGGGATTATAGGCATGAGCTACTGCGCCCAGCTCCATTTTACCATTTTTTAATATTGTTCACTCACCTTGGGAGCCTGAGGTCGAGAGTTCCAGACCAGCCTGGCCACCATAGTGAAGCCCCATCTCTATTGAAAATACAAACATTAGCCAGGCGTGGTAGCGGGTGCCTGTAATCCCAGCTACTCTAGAGGCTAAGGCTGAAGAATCGCTTGAACCCAGGAGATGGAGGTTGCAGTGTGCCAAGATTGTGCCATTGCACTCCAGCCTGGATGACAAGAGGGAAACTGTCTCAAAAAAAAAAAAAAAAAAAGAATAAGAGGATAGTGAAGAAACAACTTTATTAGAAATTTATGAGTTTTTAAAATTCCATATTTTCCTAGTTTTGAAAATACACACACACTCACACACACACACACACACACATACACACACCCCTTGATCTGAACAGGGTTCTTAGCTGCATCTAACTGCTCATCACCTGTCATGAATGAATCTGAAACATAATTTTTTTTTTTTGAGACACATGTTTGCTCTGTTGCCCAGGCTGGAGTGCAGTGGCGTGATCTCAGCTCACTGAAACTTCTGCCTCCCGGGTTAAAGCAATTCTCCTGCCTCAGCCTCCCGAGTAGCTGGGACTACAGGCGCACACCACTGTGCCTAGCTAGTTTTTGTATTTTTAGTAGAGCTGGGGTTTCACCATGTTGGCCAGGCTCATCTCGAACTCCTGACCTCAAGTGATCCGACTGCTTCAGCCTCCCAAAATGCTGGGATTACAGGCTCCCAGCCACTGTGTTTGGTCTAACTTTCTTCTAAATGTGGACTCCACAGTTCAGCTCTCATTCCTGGTTCTTCTTCCACTTGCATTGTCAAAACGCAAACTTTCAAAAACTCTGACAGCTCATAATTTGTTGAAAAGAGGATAGCCATCTTTGTTCCTAATTGCATTTTTACATGAAAATTATGTTTTCATTTTTGGTTTTATAATACCAATTCAAATTAGTGCAGTAATTTTTAAAATATGTCTTTAGTGTCTATTTGCTTCTAGCTACTTTTGTATATATGTACACGTGCTTTCAAAATTTGTTGACTCACTGCATGAGTAATTTTTAATATATAGACTGTAGATATTGACCTATTTTTTAGGATTATACCTAAAAAATAGGTATAATAACTACATGGAACAGTTAATTTACTAAATAATTTACTACTCACCAAGTCACCAAACAATTACTAAATCTTAGAGTGGGTTGTAGGTGAGATTCTTACATACAACTTGTGAGATTTTTTTTCCTCACTTAATAGCGTAGTGTGAGCATTTTCCCAGCTTATTAAACACTTTTATGACTATATAATATAGTCATAGCTGTTAATTCATGCAACAAACATCTGTCTATTAAGGACCTGTCTGTGGTGCTTTCCGCCAGGTACTAGAAAGAGATCATTTCCTTAGCCTTTCTCTGAGGCACAGTCTTTTTTAAGAAGTCATCATCAGCTGGGCGTGGTGGCTCACACCTGTAATCCCAGCAGTTTGGGAGGCCGAGGTGCATATATCACAAGGTCAAGAGATTGAGACCATCAGGGCCAACATGGTGAAACTGTGTCTCTACTAAAAATACAAATTAGCTGGGCATGGGGTGCGAGCTAGTAGTCCCCATTACTCAGGAGGCTGAGGCAGGAGAATTGCTTGAACCCGGGAGGTGGAGGTTGCAGTGAGCCAAGATAGTGCCACTGCACTCTAGCCTGGGGACAGAGCAAGACTCTGTCTCAAAAAAAAAAGAAGACAACATTATTTACCTCCAAGATTAATTTACCAGCAATTTGCTCTTTTATTGCCATTTTGGAAAGATACCATTATCATGTGTATAGGATTTAAAACCCAGTTTTAAAAGCATAGGAAAGTGATACCCTTTAAGTAATTCAAATGAAAAAAGTTTTAAGTAGAATCCTGTGTATCGTTTTCTCTTGTCTGTGTGTATTTAAAATACACACACGGCTGGGCATGGTGGCTCATGCCTGTAATCCCCACACTTTGGGAGGCCAAGGTGGGCAGATCACCTGAGTTCAGGAGTTTGAGACCAGGCTAGCCAACATGGTGAAACCCCATGTCTACTAAAAATACGAAAATTAGCTGGGCATGGTGTCACATACCTGTAATCTCAGCTACTCAGGAGGCTGAGGCAGGAGAATTGCTGGAACCTGGGAGGCGGAGGTTGCAGTGAGCCAAGATTGTGCCATTGCACTCCAGCCCAGACCGACAACAGTGAGACTCCGTCTCAGAAAAAAACTGCACACACACACACACACACACACACACACACACACGCACTGTTTATATATACTTATATATTCATAGGATACATCTGGAAAGATGTAGAAGAAACCTGTAGCACCAGTTGCCTCTGAGGAGAAAGACAGAGGGACAGGGTAGGGGAGAGACATTCTATATACCCATCTGTGTTTTGTGAAAATCAACCACGGTGTGTGTATTACCTGTATAAAATAATATTTTGATAAACATTATGCAAATTTTCCAATAAAGTACTGTTAGTGTGGTACAATTGCTTATTTATTTTTTGGTAAGTAAAATCACTGTAGCCAAAATATGTATGTATAACATGTACAAAATTATGTTATGTATATGCCAGTTTGGGCTTTTAATAGATGAGAACTGTTTAGTATTTTAGTTTGAGATTCATTTAATAATTATATATTTTTAAAATAATTAGATAATAAGGCTTGACTAAAAGCTTATAATAAATGAAAAATGAAATCAGTGCATTTAAAATTTCTAAGACATATTTAAAAAATTTTTTTAAATACATAAAATGTCTCACCTGAAATTTTCCTGGTTTTTAAGATGAGAAACTTATTACCAAAAATTTGAAAATACAAGAAAATATGGTCAGGCATGGTGGCTCACCCTTGTGATCCCAGCACTTTGGGAGGCCGAGGCGGGCAGATCACCTGAGGTCAGGAGTTTGAGACCAGAGACCAGCCTGGCAAACATGGTGAAACCCTGTCTCTACTAAAAATATAAAAATTAGCTGGGCGTGGTGATGCGCCCCTGTAATCCCAGCTACTCGGGAGGATGTGGAGGTTGCAGTGAGCTGAAATTGTACTAGTGCACTCCGGCCTGAATGATAGAGTGAGACTCCTTCTAAATCAGTCAGTCAATCAGTCAATCAAGAAAATATGAAGAGCCTACCACCCAGATATATATCCTCACTATTAACATTTTAGTCTTTAACTTCCCTTTCTTGAAATACATGTTTGTGGCCAGATGTGGTGGCTCACTCCTGTAATCCCAGCACTTTGGGAGGCTGAGGTGGGCAGATCACCTGAGGTTGGGAGTTCAAGGCCAGCCTGACCAACGTGGAGAAATCCTGTCTCTACTAAAAATACAAAATTAGCCAGGTGTGGTGGCACATGCCTGTAATCCTAGCTACTCAGGAGGCTGAGGCAGGAGAATCGCTTGAAGCCAGGAGGCGGAGGTTGCAGTGAGCTGAGATTGTGCCATTGCACTCCATCCAGGGCAACGAGAGCGAAACTCCGCCTTAAAAAAAAAAAGAAATACATGTTTGTGTGTATACACACATTCTCTTTATAAAATACTTTGCATGGCATTTTATAGCTTATTTTTACTTAAAATAGTATATGCATTTTTCTAGGTCATTAAATAGGTTTATAACATGATCTTTGGTGGCTGCTTATATATTTGCTGCTTCATTTGACAGACATTTCTGAGACACCTGCTGTATGTTACATGCTTGTGCTGGGAACACAAAGATAAATAAAATCTAGTTTTTTTTTTTTTTTTTTTTTTTAGTTGAATGGTCAACTGTCTCCCAGGTGTTCCAGCGGCCCTCCACGCTTTCACTGGGAGCTGCAATCCTCAGCTGCTCCTAATCGGCCATCTTGGATCTATCCCCAATAAAATCTAGTTTTTTACCCGTAGACAATTTACAATTTGGTAGGCAAGAGAGACCTGTGGGAGATCACCATGGTACAGCATGGTTCTGTGCTTAGTATGGAAGGTTATGCCCAAGAAACTCTGGGAATACTGAGCCCTTGATAGGATTCAGGGAATGGTGCCTAGAGTCACGCAGGTTCCGTTTCACAGGTCTTGAAACAGAGTGGTCTGTCCAGGGTAAGGGAGGCTGGGGCTGCCAGCCATTTATTATCCGTCAGTGCTGCAGAAGAACAGGACTGGTTGTCGCCAAAGAACATTATAAACACGCAAAAAGAAGCACATATTTTGCCAGATGTACTATTTCTAAAATTGGAACAATTCAATAGTATATGAGTGTTTATATATATTCAATAATTAATTATAGTAATAAGACCCATTTGTGGTTAGGTCAAGGGTAGAATTGATTGACTTTAAAATACTGAAGAAATAATGAGAGAGTTATTTTGGTGATTGATTGTGGCAAACCTCAATAATAATTATATCAAAGTAAGGATTACCTCATGGTACTTAAGGTAGACAACTTTAGAATTATTTTATTTTATTTTATTTTTGAGATGGTGTTTTGCTATGTTGCCCGGGCTGGAGTGCACTATGGTATAATCTCAGCTCACTGCAATCTCTGCCTCCTGAGTTCAAGCGATTCTTCTGCCTCAGCCTCCCTACTAGCTGGGACTACAGGCACCCACCACCACACCTGGCTAATTTTTTGTATTTTTAGTAGAGGTGAAATTTCACTATGTTGGCCTGGCTGATCTCTAACTCCCAGGCTCGGGAGATCCGCCCACCTCAGCCTCCCAAAGTGCTGGGATTACAGGCGTGAGCCACCTTGCCCAGCTGGAATTACTTTAGTATTTGATATTCCTCAAGGTTGGAGAACATATGAATGAACATGGAGCACTGTGGTGATAAGATGTGACTACATTCTTGGTGGTGTGCATGTATGTCACAACTCTCAAAATGGCAGTTATGTGACAAGGATGCATTTTGTCCTAGAATTTTAGCACAATTTTCTTACGGTTATTAAAATAATAGATCACAAGGCTGAGCGTGGTGGCTTATGCCTGTAATCCCAGCACTTTGGGAGGCCGAGGTGGGTGGATCACATGAGGTCAGGAGTTCAAGACCAGCCTGGCCAACATGACGAAACCCTGACTCTACCCAAAATACAAAAAATTAGCCAGGCACGGTGGCACATACCTGTAATCCCAGTTACTTGGGAGGCTGAGGCAGGAGAATCATTTGAACCTGGGAGGTGGAGGTTGCAGTGAGCTGAGATCGTGCCACTGCACTCCAGCCTGGGCGACTGAGCAAGACTCTTGTCTCAAAAAAAAAAAGAATAATGGATTACAACTTTATTTCCTACATCTCATGTTAAGAATGTTTTATGATGCCTCTTGTTTTAAAACCATTTGATCATGGCAGTCATAAAGATATAGTATTAACATAAAATTGCCTAGTAGACCTCATCACATAGTTGTGTTATGTTACAGCTTGTTCTCCGAAAATGGTGTGAATTGATTCCTGGGGCTGAGTTTCGATGTTTTGTCAAGGAAAACAAGCTTATTGGTGAGTTTTCTTGTTTGTTTTATCCTTGAAAGTCATCTTTAAAAGAAGACAAGCTTTTGTTGGAAGTAAATTTCCAGTAATTAGGACAAGGATGTCAGTCCGTTTTCATCTGAGATGCCACCTTTAACCGATTAATACTGACTCTCTGGAATGCCGTGTTGACAGGAAGCCGGAGCCCATTTCAGTTGCCACAGGAAACGGTGTTGTCGGTTAATCATGGCTGCCTGAATTCCAGAGATAAAAATGGTGGTTGTCACGATCCCTGATTTAGGAACTCAGGAACACTCTGTATAGAATTTTCCTAAGCAGTACTTAGCAATAGTCTGCTTATTTTAAGGATCATAAAAAGCCAAGTTTTGGAACCTTTATTTCTATTATTGGGGCACTGTTTATTATTCTAGCAAGAGAAAATATGTGGACAAGTAAGTGTATTCTTCTGAGTCACCCATTTTCTGTCCTCTCAGGTTACTATTTTTTTTTGCTATGATTTAATTAAGTTAATTATTGAAGATAAGTTGTTCTTTTACTTTGTTTATGCATGTTTTCCATGAAGTAAAATTTATCTTCAGCCTAGAAAAGTGGAATTTGAATAGCATCAAGTCAACACTGTTTATTCATTGAAAGTGATGTTGAAATTTATTAACCTCCCTGAAAGAAACTTAGGTTGTTCTAATCTCTCATATTGCTGGATATTCTTGAAGAAGCTGCAGTGTAAGTATCTAAAGGAGGGGTCCTGTTGGCAAGATTCAGGAACAGAAGCCCGTATTTCAGAGCAGAAAGCTTTTCCCTAGGTCTGGAGCACATTCAGGGAGTTTGTGTACTAGTCCTTTTAGTGTGTTTGGAATCATGTCAGCAGGTCACTCAGAAAAAAGGAGTGTTTACTGTTCCATGGGTTGAAAGAGCAGGCTGTGAAGGGCAAGTAGCACGTATAAACAAGAAAAGTAGACTGCTTCTGTGCAATACGGGTTGACTGTGGTAGACATCTGGTAAAGAATATTTTCTATTTTCCCAAAGAAAATAGAAGAGAATACCAATTTGCAGAGACTTCTTTGGAAGAAATCAAAACAGCAGCAGTTGATTATGTGTGCAGGTTTAAAATTGCTGCTTTAATTTTTTACATAACAAGACTTTTTGTGATTTAGAATTCTTTCCATTGTACTACATGAAAATAACTATTTCCATGGGCTAGGTGCAGTGGCTCATACCTGTAATCCCAACAGTTTGAGAAGCCAGGGCTGGAATATTGCTGGAGGCCATAGATTCAAGACCGGCCTGCACAACATACTGAGACCCCATTTCTACAAATAAATAAAACAATGAGCCAGGCATGTTGGCATATGCCTGTAGTCCCAGCTACTTGGGAGACCGAGATGGGAGGGTCACTTGAGCTCAGGAGGTGGAGGTTGCAATGAGCTATGACTGTGCCTCTGCACTCCAGCCTCAGCAACAGAATCAGAACCTGTCTCTTAAAAAAAAAAAAAAAAAAAAAGGGCTTGGCACAATGGCCCATGCCTGTAATCCCAGCATTCTGGGAGGCTGAGGCGGTGGGTCACGAAGTCAGGAGTTCAAGACCAGCCTGGCCAAGATGGTGAAACCCTGTCTCCACTAAAAAAACCAAAAAAAAAAAAAAAAAAAAAATTAGCCGGGCGTGGTCGCAGGTGCCTGCAATCCCAGCTGCTCGGGAGGCTGAAGCAGGAGAATCACTTGAACCCGGGCAGCAGAGTTTGCAGTGAGCCGAGATCGCACCATTGGACTCCAGCCTGGGTGATAGAGTGAGACTCCATCTCAAAAAACAGAAAATAAAACAGTAAATTCTTCCAGAAGTAAGAAGGCATGGCAATGTAGAACTCAAGATTCACCTGTTCATATGAAACTTTACAGCTGGGTCATGTGTCCTGCAGTACCCGTCAGGCTGATCTTCTCATCTCCTTCAATGGTTCTTTCCTCAAAATGTTTAAATCACATGCTGATGTGTTTGAAAAGAATATTGTATAATAACAAAATATAAAATATTTTCTTGCCAGGTATTTCTCAAAGAGATTATACACAATACTATGATCATATTTCTAAACAAAAAGAAGACATTTGCAGAGGCATACAAGACTTTTTCCAGAAACACATACAGTATAAATTCTTAGATGAAGACTGTGAGTATTTTTTTACTGATCCAGTAAATTGAAATGAAATATATAATGTTACTGGACCTCATTTACTATGGTGTATATCTTAATAACTAGATTTGAAGTACTGTATTTGAAGCATTTTACTGTATTATTATTTGTTATTTTTGATGGTTTATATGTTAATTTTTTTTTTTTAATTTGGAGACAGAGTCTCACTCTGTCACCCAGCTGGAGTGCAGTGGTGTGATCTCATGCAGCCTCCACTTCCTGGGTTCAAGTGATTCTCCTGCCTCAGCCTCCTGAGTAGCTAGGGCTGCTGGTGCACATCACCACAGCTGGCTCATTTTTTGTGTTTTGAGTAGAGATGGGGTTTCACTATGTTGGCCAGGCTGGTCTTGAACTATTGGCCTCAAGTGATACAACCCACCTTGGCCTCCCAAGGTGCTGGGATTACAGGTGTGAGCCACCAGGCCAGCCATGTTAATTTCATCTTAATTAAAATCTATTTTTACTACTAAGTCAGTTCTCTTGTTTTAGTGTTTGATTAAACATTAAACATTAATGTTTAATCAAACATCTCTTGTTTTAGATGTTTGATTGTGTATTTCAAAGGGGCTATCTACAGAGAACAAAGTCCATCTACCTTTCTAGCTTCTTTGAATGATCAAAGACAGCACCAGTTACAAAGTAAACATTTGTGGGTTGTTTTTAGGAATTGAAAGTATATTGTGTGAGAGTTTTCATACATCTGAAAATTATATCTGCTGTGATTTACATTTTCTCTACTTGCCAAGACTGGGCTGTGTGGCAGATTTGACTTAAAATAAGATGAATCATGCATGCTTCAAGCCTAGTTAGATTTTATGCTATCTAGTATCAACTTTACTCATCATATTCTCCCAGATCAGTGATTGATGATACTTTGCTCAGTGACTCCTTCCTTCCTTCCCATAGAACCAGTTTAAAATGGGGAACTGGTCGAGATGATGTTGGTGTTTGGTTTGAATTTTTAAATATAGAGGATTATGGTTGGGGAACAGAGAAAAGTAAAGCAAAGTTAGATAAATAAAACATTGCAGGATGGCTTTTTATGTTTGAAGTTTGAGATTTAGAAGCATTAAATCCTCAAGATCATTTATGTTCTGCTATCTTTGATTAAAACATACTTTAATTTTCAAAAGGAGATTTATATCATAAAATATTAGTTTGTTAATAATTGAGTTTTTTTCTCCTTTACAGTTGTGTTCGATATATACAGAGACAGTAGGGTAAGTAAAAACTCTATCTGATATTTTTAAAAATACGAGCTGTTTCTATAAGCAGGCAGAGCGTGCCTTCTTTATGTGTGGGAAGGATCCACTGCTCAAAAAATATTTTGTCTGGGTGCAGTAGCTCACACCCGTGTTCCCAGCACATTGGGAGGCCAAAGCAAGGAGATCATTTGAGCTCAGGAGTTTGAGACCAGCCTGGGCAACATAGTGCGACCTCATTTCTACTAAAAAAAAAAAAAGTAGCCCAGTCTGGGCACAGTGGCTCACACCTGTAATCCAACACTTCAGGAGGCTGAGGCAGGAGGACCACTTGAGGTCAGGAGTTCAAGATCAGCCTGGCCAACATGGTAAAACCCCATCTCTACTAATAATACAAAAAAATGAGCCATACATGGTGGCAGGGCCTATTATCCCAGCTACTCAGGAGGCGGAGATTTTACAGTGAGCCGAGGTGGCGCCATTGTACTGCAGCCTGGGGGACAAAGTGAGACTCTACCTCAAAAAAAAATTATCCAGGCCTAGATAGTATGTGCCTGTAGTTCCAGTTATGCAGGAGGCTGAGCTGGGAAGATCACTGAGCCCGGGAGTTCAAGGCTGCAGTGAGCCTTGATTGTGCCACTGCTCTCCAGCCTGGGTGACAGACTGAGACACCATCCCCTCCCCAAAGTTTTCTCAGACCAACTAAGGTGTTTGAAATTCACCATGATCAAAAATCTCCCTTAAAATATGCCTAACATTAGGGGACAGAATATCTGAAATCATTGTGTACCATGATTTAGGGATTCTTTATTCAACAGGTAGGTAAATGGGCACTTTACATCCTGGTTCTCATTTGTGTCGGAGGTCAGGGACTGCTTAAAACAGTTCAGTTTGCACACTTAAATGTGGCCAGGAGTTTGTCACTTGATATTTAAATAATTACTTTTAGTCAGCTAAAAGTGACTCACAAATTGAGTTATTTTTATCTTTAGACACAAGAGGATTAGGGTAGTTTATTCCTTAAATCTTGGCCAGGCATGGTGGCTCATGCCTGTAATCTCAGCACTTTGGGAGGCTGAGGCGGGCGAATCACCTGAGATTAGGAGTTCTAGATCTGCCTGGCCAGCCTGGTATAACCCTGTCTGTACTAAAAATAAATTAGCCGGTGTGGTAACGTGCGCCTGTAGTCCCAGCTACTTGGGAGGCTGAGGCAGGAGAATCACTTGAACCCGGGAGTTGGAGGTTGCAGCGAGCCGAGATCACGCCACTGCACTCCATCCTGGGTGAAAGAGTGAGACTCTGTCTCAAAAAAAAAAAAAAAAAAAAAAAATTAAAAGTGATAAAAAAAACTTCTGTAAGGAAAAAAGTTAAAGTGACTTATTAGTAAAGCTATTTACTGCTGACTTAATGAAGAATTTCTAGAGCAGAGGTTTCACTGTCTAAGATATATAATCTTTATAAAGAAGTTTAGGTCACTAAATGCTGTTTGGTGATGCGTTTTCCCGTGTGTCACCTACACACCAGCAGAATATTTCTCATTCCCCCTCCATGCTTAGATTAGCCTCATTGTAGTAAGACAGTCATTTGAATCTGAATCACCTTTGGACATCTTTGAATCACTTTTGGACAAAAAGATATGGCTCATATGGTCGTGTCCCAGAATAACTGTTAACTGTTCATTTAACTCTGTTAAGGCAAAAGACATCACTATGTTTTCACCTTTTTGTCTTCAAAGATGATGGTGTGTGTTAAGAGTTACTAGAGAGAGGGCCTTTAGGCCTTTGTGGTGGCTCACGCCTGTATTCCCAGCACTTGGGGAGGCTGAGGCGGGAGGATGGCTTGAGCCCCAGGAGTTTGAAATCAGCCTGGGCTGAACATCAGTGAGACCTTGTCTCTACATAAAAATTAGCCAGTTGTGGTGGTTTGTACCTCTAGCCCCAGATATTCCCTGGAGCTGAGCAGAGAGAATGGCTTGATGCTGGGTGGTTGAGGCTGTAGTGAGCCATGCTCAGACCTGTCATGCCTATCGGTGAACAGTAGGTGGCGTCTAGCCTCCTGCAGACTACTGCCAGGTAAATAACCCTGTACACGTGTCATTTCACACGCTGCAGGTGAATCTTCAGGGTGAATTCCTAGAAGTGGGATTGCTGGCTCAAAAGTGAAATGTACTTTGATTTGGGCAGATACTGCAGTTGACCCTCCCTAGAGATTACACCTGACCAAATTCCCCAGGAATGCAGCACAGTCCCTGCAGGTTTCCTCAGCGCTTGCCATTATAATAGAGGGCCACGCTTTTCAGGGTTTTTTGGGTTTGACAGAGAAACGATGTTTCAGTATAATTTCTGTTTCTATTTTTCTTAGTGAATGAGGATGAAGTTTATCTTTTCATATATTTAAGTTTCTGTAAACCATTGCTTTGTGTCTTTTTCACTTTTTTCTGTTGCCTTCCTGTCCTCAAAATATAGGCCCTGTTGAGCTATTCCAGAGATGAAGCCTTTGTCGTCAGTGTTTTGCTGTGAACAAGATCACATATATTGTTTGTTTTCTGGCTGCTGAATTTGAGCCATGATTTTAAAAAATGCCTCCCTATGGATTTTGTCTAGTTCTTTTGTAATGTCTTGGTCTACATTTCAGTATTGGCTCTGTCTGGTGTTTGTTCCTTTGCATGTTTGGTACTGTTGCTGAATTTCAGAGATTGGAGAGACGGTTGAGGTTACAGAAGGAGTTTAAGGACTCAGGGAAGTTTGCTTATAAAAGAGAAATTTCTGCTTCTCTTTCGTGCATTACTTTTATTACTTTTTCCTCTTCAGTATGTGGTATGGATCACGTTAGTCTTTTTGTCAAGCACCAATATATTATACTGTCCTTCAGATTGATGATGATCTCCCAAGTTCCGTCGGCTTTAATCCCCGTTGCGTTTACAGACTCTCATTCAGGTTGGTTGTTTCTTTTTTGTTTTGTAAACCAACTTTGGAGTTCATATTTAGTGAGCTGTTTCTTTTGTTTGTGAGAATCCCAAAGATCCTACATTTTGGCTTTTTCATTTGCTCCTACCAAGCTCCGCAAAACTCATTCAGAGAAAGACAGCGTCATTGTCTCCCGTGAGGACTGTCTCCTGGCACTCCGGTTCCTGAGGCTGCGGCCCTCTGGAGTTTGTGTCTAAGTTCTAATTCCCTTCCTGTGGCCAGTCTGCTGGGAAACCCTCCCACGGTGTCCACAGCAGTATCGGTGATACACTTAGTTCTGTGCTTTGGGTTCTTCTTGTTTCTGGCCGCTGGGGATTTCTCAGACTTTCTCATAATCTCAGTGACATATTTAAAGGCTTGTTGTAGCATGAATTTCATCCTGTTTGGAACAGCAGGCCTTGAGAGTTACCATAGCTGGCCGTATTTCCGGAGCCCTCACGTATCTCACACTCCAGCCAAAATAACCTGTTCCCACATCAGGCTGTCGTGGCGTGGCTCTCCATGTGAGGGTCGTCGTTCTCTTACGTGGTCGCTTTTCCTACCAATACCACCCTCCTCCTCCCAGAGCATTGCTGTTATCCCTCAGGTGCCCAGGTCCTTGGGAAGCATTTCCAGCCTTCCCTTGCGCATGTAGGCAGGTGCTCCTCTGCGCTCTCCACTGTCACAATGCCCTGTTCTGGCCTCTATTGAAGCAAAATACCTTGCACGTTGCCACTGCTGGATGGTTTTGATTCTGTTTTGGGGAGGTGGAGATATGATTCTGCTCAAGCCTGAGGTCTTGGGAGGAATTGATTCTGTGTTACTGACCTTCATACCCCAGTGCCTAACACAGTGTCTGGTCCCTGGAGCTTGATTGGGGTAGGGGGACAGTCAGTTGGTACAAGGACAGTTAGTTCAACTGCTCTTTGCTTGTTGAATTCCTCGAAGCAGAATTAACTTCTCAGGATATTTATGCTTGATATGTCACATGAAAAACATGTTATGGCCGGGTGGGTGGCTCATGCCTGTAATCCCAGCACTTTAGGAGGCTGAGCGAGGCGGATCACCTGAGATCAGGAGTTCAAGACCAGCCTGGCCAACATGGTGAAACCCTATCTCTACTAAAAATACAAAAATTAGTCCAGCGTGGTGGCAGGTGCCTGTAATCCCAACTACTTGGGAGGCAGAGGCAGGAGAATCACTGGAGCCCAGGAGGAGGAGATTGCAATGAGCTGAGATCACGCTGCCATACTTTAGCTTGGGCAACAGAGCAAGACTCTGTTCAAAAATAAAAATAAAATAAAAAAGTTATAGCCATAAAATCCTGATTCTCTTAGTTTATAAAAGCCTGATTACAGCTGGTTTCTTTTTATTTGCTTATTTTTTTGTACTAGAAGGTAGCTTCTCAGCTAGAGAGTACACTGCCAATTAACAGTGGTGGTTTGTTTTCATTTAAAAATGTGTTTTGGGCTGGGCACAGTGGCTCATGCCTGTAATCCCAGCACTTTGGGAGGCTGAAGCAGGCGGATCACCTGCGTTCAAAAGTTGGAGACCAGCCTGACCAACATGGTGACACCCTGTCTCTACCAAAAACAGAAAATTAGCCATACGTGGTGGTGCATGCCTGTAGTGCCAGCTACTCGGGAGGCAGAGGCAGGACAATTGCTTGAATTCAGCAAGCAGAGGTTGCCGTGTGCCCAGATTGTGCCACTGCACTCCAGCCTGGGCAACAAGAGTGAAATTCTGTCTCAAAAAAAAAGGAAAAAATGTATTTTGGTCTTTTGCATTGTGCATATTTCTGTACTAAAGATGTAACCGATTCAAAAAGTAATGAGATGGTTTTATTGATTATAAAAAGTCAAGTAGAAAGGGTTTGGAGGTTAGAAAATGTCCATTTTGTTATCGGGACATATATTGAAGACATCTTAGCAGTGTTCTCCAAAATAAAGCTGACATCATTACCAGGAAGTACATTGATGGCTGATAGTGTCTCATGTAGTTCCAGGAATGAAGAAGTGGGTGCCGAATGGAGGTGAGAAATTTGCAGGGTGTCTCCTGGGGCTTGTATACAATGAGGAACTTACCTAAATGGGGTGTGGTGAAAACATCCTGCAGTGGGCCTCTGCCACTTCCTAGAGGCTTCTGGCATTTGAAGCAAGTCCTAATAAGATGTTTCATCTTTTTTTTTTTTTTTTTTGTAGATGGAGTCTTACTCTGTCACCCAGACTGGAGTGCAGTGGCATAGTCTCAGCTCACTGCAACCTCCACCTCCCAGGTTCAAGTGATTCTCCTTCCTCAGCCTCCTGAGTAGCTGAGAGTACAGGCGTGAGCCACTACACCTGGCTAAGTTTTGTATTTTTATTAGAGACCGGGTTTCGCTATGTTGGCCAGGCTGGTCTCAAACTCCTGACCTCGTGATCCTCCTGCCTTAGCTTCCCAAAGTGCTGGGATTACAAGTGTAAGCCTCTGCACCTGGCCAGTGTTTGATCTTTCTGAACATTTTGCTCTCACTCAGCTGAGAAACTGTGCCAGATGTGAGGCATGCTGGCTCAGCGGCCTCGGTGCTTGGAATTTCACCCACACACACCTGCTCAGGACATGACAGCAACACATTTATAGAAAAAACAAATTCAGTATTAACCAAATGGCACAAATACACGAATGTTTCAGTGAGAAAAGTGAAAAGGAGCAAAGATAAAACTTTTCAAGGAAATACCTGTCCACTTCGTGGCAATAGGTGTTCGTCATCAGATGCCATGGCTGTCATTCCTGGCGCTGGCCCATGTGCCCGCACTGTCTGTGTGTCAGCGCTGTG
The DNA here is from genome assembly GCA_004027835.1 of Alouatta palliata. Taxonomy (NCBI): domain Eukaryota; kingdom Metazoa; phylum Chordata; class Mammalia; order Primates; family Atelidae; genus Alouatta; species Alouatta palliata. The sequence continues at coordinate 180,682 of PVKV010001525.1, read as the reverse complement.
CTGTTTTCTGCTCAGAGGCCCCAGCCCTACCTCAGCACAGTGCCCCCAGCTCAGAGGTGGCCCTTCCCTGAGGAGAGTCACCAGATTGCCCGCTGTGGTTTCAGAACAGGATGAGGTAGACATTTCTTTCAGAGGTTGGCGTGATTTTTTTTTTTACCTCCCCTTTGTGAGCCGTCAAGCCCTATTGTGCAGAGTGAACACCTACTACATTTACAGAGAAAGAAAACAGCATCTTCGGGCTGGGCACAGTGGCTCACTCAGAGGCCAAGACAGAAGGATCATTTGAGGTTAGGAGTTTGAAACCAGCCTGTCCAACATGGTGAGACCCTGTGTCTACTAAAAATACAAAAATTAGCCAAGCATACTGATGCATGCTTGTAATCCCAGCTACTCGGGAGGCTGAGGCAGGAGAAGCGCTTGAAGCAGGAGGCAGAGGTTGCAGTGAGCCCAGATTGCCTCACTGCACTCCAGCCTGGGCAACAGGGTGAGATTGTGAAAGAGAGAGAGAAAGAGGGAGAGAGAGGGAGGGAGGGAGAGAAAGGGAGGGAGGGAGAGAAAGGGAGGGAGGGAGGGAAGGAGGGAGGAAGGAGAAGGAAGAAAGGAAGGAAGGGGGAGGAGGAGGGGGAGGGAGAAAAGAAAACAGCATCTTCTACTTGCATATGTTTAAAAAAGAAAAATCTGCCCTTGGCCGCAGCCCTTGCCGAGTCAGGAGCGCTGTTCTCTGGAGCCACAGGCACTGCCTGGTTCTGTCCGGCTTCCCCTGAACAGAGCACTGAAGGCTCTGGGGAAAGCACTTTAATCAGACCACAGCCACTGATCTTTTGGGTGACAGTTCCCTTTCCTGCTGGAATTTTTTTTTTTTTGAGACAGCGTCTTGCTTTGTCACCCATGCTGGAATGCAGTGTTGTGAACACGGCTCACAGCAGCCTTGACCTCCTGGGCTCAAGCGATCCTTCTACCTCAGCCCACCAAGTAGCTGGGACTACAGGTGTGTGCCACTGCATTCAGCTAATTTTTGAATTTTTTTTTTGCAGAGATGGAGTTTCACCATGTTGCCCAGGCTGGTCTTGAACTCCTAAGCTCAAGTGATCTGTCCACCTCAGCCTCCCAAAGTGCTGGGATTACAGGCGTGAGCCACCGCATGGATTTAAAGTTCCAATGTGGCTTGAGGCTGGAGTTGGAAGGTGTCTCTTAGGCAGAGCTTTTGTGGTTCCCTTCTTTCTACATTCACAGGGACCCTCCCTTAGATCTCTGTCTACTTTATTCAGACAGGTGGCCCTTTCTCAGATGGGATGATCACTTTAGATCATCCCATCTAAAGATCATCTAGAGGGATGATCTTTTGAAATAAGTCCTAAGATTTTTAAGATTAGAATAATATAAAGAATATCTTTCTGGCCGGGTGACTTGATTCATGTCTGTAATCCCAGCACTTTGGGAGGCCAAGGTGAGAGGATCGCTTGAACCCAGGAATTCGAGACCAGCCTGGGTACGAGACCCTGTCTCTAAAAAAATACAAAAATTAGCTGCATGCAGTGGCACACGCCTGTGGTCCCAACTACTCAGGAGGCTGAGGCAGGAGGATCCTTTGAGCCCAGGAGGTGCAGGCTGCAGACCGAGGTCACACCACTGCACTACAGCCTGGGCAACAGCAGGAGACCCTGTCTTAGAATAAAAAAGTATTTCTTTCTAAGAAGAGTACAGACTGTATTTGTTTTTGTTTTTTCTCTCTGTGTACCAGGGGAAGGTGTGGCTAATTGATTTTAATCCATTTGGCGAAGTCACAGATTCACTGCTGTTCACCTGGGAAGAACTGACATCTGAGAACAACTTAAACGGTGATTTCAGTGAAGTAGACGCTCAAGGGCAGGTAAGGCATTTTTAAGACAGAACGTAAACCTTTCCAGTCTGCTGACTGCTTGCTCTTCAGACGCATAGGTAGGCGGCAGTGGCCGGGACCCTTGGGATGCACAGCGTGTAACACAGCTTGACTGATAGCTCACTTGCCCCTGGTGGTGGTCAAAGAAGGATGTGCCACTTTATATACAGAAGTAAGGATCATCTGATCCCTTTTTTTAGTTCTTTTTCTGAGCTGCTTCTGTTACACCCACTGGAGGAATCTTGGTCTGAGATCAGCGCGTGCGTCTTGTTCCTTCTGACCGCAGCCCCAGCTGCTGAGGCTGATGGAGAACAGGGACACACGTGTGCACCGGCAGTTTCCTGTCGGCCTTCTCCTCCATGTCCACAGTGCCTGGTTCATGCCTTCACACTCCTCACATCTCCCATCTTCCTTCCTTCCTCGCAGCAGATGACTTAACTTCCTCTTTCCAGGAAAAGGGAACCCACTGATGAGAATTCCCTCAGCTGATTTCTCATCACACCTACAAGCTTATCTGCTCTTCCTCAGTCTAATCTCTCCCCCAGGACACTGTGTCCTCTTTTCTCATCCCCCCCCAGGGCACTGTGTCCCCCCTTTCTCATCTCTTCCCTCAGGACACTGTGTCCTCCTCTCTCATCTCCCCTCAGGACACTGTGTCCCCCTCTCTCTCCAGATGGCCTCTGCTCTGTTTCCAAACTCTTCCTCTGTACCAACTTCTGTCCGTTCAGATTTAGTCATATTCAGATATCGCCCATCTAAAAAACAAAACAGTGTTCAACCTGGCTTCTTCACCTGCCACTCTCTTCTTTCTTCTCAGTTTCACAGCCAGACTTTCTTTAAACAACTTTGTAGAGCTGTTTTCTGCCTATAAACATAACATGCTTGTTCTTAAAGAAAATTATAAAATCAGCTATGACTCTACCACCTTGAGAACCACTGTTTGTATTTTGATATATAACATGCATTTAAATACATACATAGAACTTTGTAAATAAATGAGATCATGCTACATATGCAATTATATGTCTCAAGATTTTCATGTAGTCTTCTCTTGTGAGGATTTTATATCTTTTAAAAAATAGTTTTGGGCCAGATGTAGTGGCTCATGCCTATAATCTCAGCACTTTTGTAGGCTGAGGCGGGCGGATCACCTGAGGTCAGAAGTTTGAGACCAGCCTGGCCAACATGGCAAAACCTTATCTCTACTAAAAATACAAAAAATTAGCTGGACATGGTGGCGGGCACCTGTAATCCCAGCTACTTGGGAGGCTGCGGCAGGAGAATTGCTTGAATCCGGAGGCAGAGGTTGCAGCAGTGAGCCAAGATCAGCCTGGGTGACAGAGCAAGACTCCATTTCAAAAAAAAAAAATTTTTTTGGCAGCTGGGTGAGGTGGTTCATGCCTGTAATCCTAGCATTTTGGGAAGCCTAGGTGGGTGGATCATTTGAGGTCAGGAGTTCAAGACTAGCTTGCCCAACATAATGAAACCCCCATCTCTACTAAAAATACAAAAGTTAGTTGGACATGGTGACACACACCTGTTGTCCCAGCTACTTGGGAAGCTGAGGTAGGAGAATTGCTTAAACCCAGGAGGCAGAGGTTGCAGTGAGCAACAGAAATCTGGGCAACAGAGATCATGCCACTGTACTCCAGCCTGAGAACAGAGGAGAATTTGTCTTAAAATAAAAGAAGACACTACTTTTGGCTGAATGCAGCAGCCCACTGAGCCTGTAATGTCAACACTTTGGGAGGCCGAGGTGGAGGAGTGCTTCAGCTCAGATGTTCAAGTCCAGCCTGGGCAGCACAGTGAGACCCTGTGTGTACTACAAAGCAAAAACATCAGCCAGGTGTGGTGGTGTGTGCCTACAGTCCCGGGAGGCTGAAGGATGAGGTTTACCTGAGCCCAGGAGGTTGAGGCTGCAGTGAGCCATTGCGCTCTAGATGGGATTACAGACAGGAGCCACTGTGCCTCGCCCATTTTAACTTTAGAATCTTCCTTTCTCCTTATCATGCACAGAAGAAAACATGGAGTTGAAATTGTTCTGCTAGGTTCTTTTTTAGTTCGGAGAATAGGCCTAAAAGTAAAGGACTGACATTCTCCTTTTTCTTCTTTATACAGGATTCCCCAGCTTTCCGTTGCACGAACAGTGAAGTGACAGTCCAGCCCAGCCCCTATTTGAGTTACCGGCTGCCCAAGGACTTTGTAGACCTCTCTACCGGGGAGGACGCTCACAAACTAATAGACTTCCTGAAGCTGGTAAAGTCTATATGCATTTAGTGTACTGGCCGTCTTTTCAAATAGACCTTCAGATTGGCTTTTATATGATATTTCATTGAATCCTGTATCACCTAGACTTTGATGGTTATGAATGGAACTGAGTTACTGGGTTAGATCATTTTCTGATTAAGTGTGAAATAGGAGCTGAAGACATAATTCATTGATTAGAATGACAGAACATGTTTTTGGGCTGTATGTGCCTTTTGAACTTTTTTCAGAATACTTGTAACTTTGAAGAAAGTGTGTATATTGCCAGGCACTGTGGCTCACACCTGTAATGCTAGCACTTTGGGAGGCCAAGGCGGGTAGATCACCTGAGGTCAGGAGTTCGAGACCAGCCTGGCCAACGTGGCAAAACCCTGTCTCTACTAAAAATGCAAAAATTAGCCAAGTATGATGGCAGGCGCCTGTAATCCCAGCTACTCAGGAGGCTGAGACAGGAGAATCGCTTGAACCCGGGAGGTAGAGGTTGCAGTGAGCTAAGATCGTGCCATTGTACTCTAGCCTGGGCAGCAAAAGTGAGATTCCATCTCAAAAAAAAAAAAGAAAGTGTGTATATTGTTAGTGGGCTTCAAGGAGACCAAGCCTCTGCTCTGGTGGTGATTTTACTAAAGAGGGAATGCCAGTATTTATATTTCTGAGTGGATTTCTGTGTAGGAGTTTTCGTGTGTACGGAAGAAAGAGAAGAAAATGTTCAAATACCTGAGGATAATTTGCTCAGGAATCAAAGTGATAAACTAGTTTAATGAATTAGTTAAGGCATGGTTTTCCATGACAATTTTTAATCACCTTCATTGCCATCCATTGCCAGGACCTCTAGAAAATTACACCTGCTGACAGAAAATGTGATCTTGGCTGAGCAGACATCCAAGGAGCATGTGCTGTTTTAACTGCCTCTTGGTTTTTTTTTTGACAGAAGAGAAATCAGCAAGAGGATGACTGATGAGCGTGCTGGAGCTGGAGAAGAGGAACCCCCGCCGCTCCAGGAGCTGCTCATCAGCCACAACTTCCTCCTAACCCTGATGCTGGGTGGGGCAGGCAGTGTGGATGTCAGCCGGTTTTTATATTCATGTACATTCACCTGGGGGAAACAACGGAGGGACTTTGCTACTTGTAAAAATAACATAATAAATAGATCTGAAACAGGAAACCAAACTGTTCCGATAATAAAATACTTTCTATGAAATACGTTGCTCTTCTACCCAGTCTTTATTTATTTTTATTATTATTACTATTTTTTGAGATGGGGTCTCGCTGTTGCCAGGCTGGAGAGCTCACTACAACCTCTTCCTCCTGGGTTCAAGCGATTCCCCTGCTTCAGCCTCCCGAGCAGCTGGGACTACAGGCACGTGCCACCATGCCTGGCTAATTTTTTGTATTTTAGTAGAGGTGAGGGTTTCATCATGTTGGCCAGGATGGTCTCCATCTCCTGACCTCGTGATCCGCCCACCTCAGTCTCCCAAAGTGGTGAGATTACAGGCATGAGCCACTGCACCTGGCCTTAATTTTTATTTTTTGATACAGAGTCTTGCTGTGTCGCCCTGGCTGGAGTGCATTGGTACAGTCTCGGCTCACTGTAACTTCTGCCTCCTGGTTCGAGTGATTCTCCTGCCTCAGCCTCGTAAGTAGCTGGGCTTACGTATTTTTAGTAGAGACAGGGTTTCACCTGTTGGCCAGGTTAGTCTCCAACTCCTGATCCTCAAGTGATCCTCCTACCTTGGCCTCCCAAAGTGCTAGGATTACAGGTGTGCGCCACCACAATCACCCTGTTTTATTTATTTAGTGACAGAGTCTTGTTCTGTTGCCCAGGCTGTAGTGCAGTGGCACAATCACAGCTCACTGGAGCCTCAATCTCCTGTGCTCAGGCAATCCTGCCTCAGCCTCCCAAGTAACTGGGACTACAGGTGCACACCACTACACCCAGCTGATTTTTTTTATGTGTGTGTGTGTTTTTTTTTTTTTTTTTTTTGTAGAGCTGGGGTTTTGCCATGTGACCTTTTTAAAAGACCACCATTTTTAAGTGATGCTGGTATCAATTGTGCCTAATTTGCTGAGGCCTTATGATGTGCCAGACATTCTACTAAGAGCTCTTTCTGTATTAATTGACATCACCAAGCAATTTGAAGGACACAGATGTCACGGTTTCCGAGGGTACCTGCCTGGTGTGGTGTACAGTGGTAATCTTCATCCTCTGTACTTGATCTTTGTATTCAATATATCAGATTCCCTTTCTTTTTTTTCTTTTTCTTTAGTAGAGACGGGGTTTCCCTATGTGGGCCAGGCTGAGCTCAAACTCCTGGCTTTAAGCAATCCCCCTGCCTCAGCCTTCCAAGGTGCTAGGATTACAGGTGTGAGCCACCACACCTGGCCTCAGATGCCATTTCTGAGGCCAGTTGTTTGATATACAAGTACTTCAGAAATACTTTTCGTTTTTTTAAACTGCTCATAGGTGCCTACTGACCTATGGTGGATTTAGTACCAAGGGTTGATTTTAAGTTTAGCTCTGGAAGCTGGCTTTGTCAAGATGGCACTTTACCAAGATAAAGAAAATGTGAATGTGTTTGATACCAATTGAGAACATTCAGACTGGGCTGGGTGTGGTGGCTCACACCTGTAATCCCAGTACTTTGGGAGCCCGAGGTGGGTGAATCACCTGAGGTCAGGAGTTCGAGACCAGCCTGGTCAACATGGTGAAACTCTGTCTGTATTGAAAATACAAAAATTAGCCAGGCATGGTGGCACATGCCTGTAATCCCAGCACTTTGGGAGACTGAGGTGGGTGGATCACTTGAGGTCAGGAGTTCAAGACCAGCCTGACCAATATGGTGAAACCCCATCTCTACTAAAAATACGAAAAAAAAATTAGCCAGACATGGTGTTGCACACCTGTAATCCCAGCTACTCAGGAGGCTGAGGGCAGGAGAATTGCTTGAACCCGGGAGGTGGAGGTTGCAGTGAGCTGAGATCATTCCACTGCACTCCAGTCTGGGCAACAGAGTGAGATTCCATCCCCACCAACCCCACAAAAAAGGAAAAGAAAACATTCAGACTATATAAAATACACCCGAGCAAAATTTGGCAGATAGTTCATAAACTGTACAATTCTCTTCACGTTTCTGCATACATTTTCCAGAGGAAGCTGGACTTCAGCTTTCCACTTTCTAAAACGTGATTTTTGTACTCTTAACTTAGTGCATTTTAGGTGATTTTTCTGGTGTTCATATCAAATGTAGGATAATATGCAGGGAATATTCTCCTAAAGCCCAATATCATTTATGCCTGCCTAAAGATTAGTTTTGTTTTGTGATAAAGTTGACTCTGTCTCGCAGGCTGGAGTGCAGTGGCACAGTCGCGTTTCACTGCAACCTCCGCCTCGTGGGTTCAAGCAGTTTTCCTGCCTTCGCCTCCTGAGTAGCTGAGATTACAGGTATGCACCACCACACCCAGCTAATTTTTGTGATTTTAGTAGAGATGGGGTTTCACTATGTTGGTCAGGCTGTTCTCAAACTCCTGGCCTCAAGCACTTCACCCACTTTAGGCTCCCAAAGTGCTGGGATTACAGGTGTGAGCCACTGCACCCAGCCTCAAGAAAATGTTGAGTAGAAAAAAGTTTTGAATTGTCTTTTTACTGGCATTTGTTCTTTCTTCGAGGTATCTCAGGCTTGTGCTTGAATTCAGAAAATGGAAATCTGTGTGCTTCCTCAGCTCGTCCCTGCAGTCCTCCCTTCTGAAGAGAAGACATTTCGGCTGTTGCCTTTAAGGGTTGGGAGAACACCTGCTTCGTTTTGCAGGTGGTGGCAGGTCGCATGGGCCTCCTGGGGACAGCAGGCTCTGCCAGTTTGGTTTTTGAGTCTCATTTTGATTTGCATTTTCTGAGTTCTGAGTAAGGTTTTCTCATCTCAGCCATTTTTCTTTTGGATGATTGTGGATCGTTTAAAAAAAAAGAAATTTTATGTGACAGTTTTTGACAAAGTTTGTTCCCTGCAAAGTATAAGTTTTCCGGTGTCTGTTAAGTGAGATAACTCATATACAGGTCCCAGACAAATGGTAGCTGTTGTAACCATTCTGCTTTCAGACCTCTGCACAGTATGTGAAAGGCATGTTCTTTCAGTATATGAAAGTCAAGAAAATATCCATACATCTCTCTCTCTGTCTATCAATCTGTCTATCGATCTATCTATCTATCTATCTATCTATCTATCTATCTATCTATCTATCTGTATTTTTGAGACTGGGTGGGTTTCTGTCACCCAGGCTGGAGTGCAGTGGCACTATCTCGGCTCACTGCAGCCTTGACCTACTGGGCTCAAGTGATACTCTCACCTCAACCTCCCGAGTAGCTGGGAGTACAGGTGTGCACCACCACATCAGGCTAATAGTTGTTTTTTAATTTAAAATTTTTATATAGAGAGAAGATCTCCCTGTGTTGCCCAGTCTGGTCTCAAACTCCTGGGCTCAAACGATTCTCTGGTGTCGGCTTCCCAAAGTGCTGGGGTTACAGGTGTGAGCCACTGCACCCAGCCTCAAGAAAATGTTGAGTAGAAAAAAGTCTTCAGAGATCATTTGGCCTACTTTGTTTTCCTTCCTTCCTCCCTCCTTTCTTTCGTTTGTTTGTTTGTTTGTTTATTTTGAGACGGAGTCTCGCTCTGTCACCCAGGCTGGAGTGCAATGGCGCAATCTTGGCTCACTGCAACCTCCACCTCCTGTGTTCAAGCGATTCTCCTGTCTCAGCCTCCTGAGAAGCTGGGATTACAGGTGCTCACCACCACGCCCTGCTAATTTTTGTATTTTTAGTAGAGACGGGGTTTTGCCATGTTGGCCATGGCTGGACTGGAACTCCTGACCTCAGGTGATCCGCCGACCTTGGCATCCCAAAGTGCTGGAATTACAGGTGTAAGCCACCACGCCCAACCCCTTCCTTTTTTCTTTTTTTTTTGAGATAGAGTGTCACTCTATTGCCCAGGTTGGAGTGCAGTGGCGAGATCTCCTTTCACTGCAAACTCCATCCACCGGGTTCAAGCAATTCTCCTGCCCCAGCCTCCCAAGTAGCTGAGATTACAGGCACCTGCCACCAAGCACAGCTAATTTTTGTTTCTTGAATTTTTTGAGACAGAGTCTCGTCCTGTCACCCAGGCTGGAGTGCAGTGGTGTGATCTTGGCTCACTGCAACCTCCGCCTCCTGGGTTCAAGCACTTCTCCTGTCTCGGCCTCCAAAGTAGCTGGGATTACAGGTGTGTGGCACCATGCCCAGCTAATTTTTTTATTTTTGGTGGAGACAGGGTTTCAGCATGTTGACTAGGCTGGTCTCAAACTCCCGACCTCAGGTGATCCACCCACCTTGGCCTTCGCAAGTGCTAGGATTACAGGTGTGAGCCACTGCGCCCGGCCAAATTTTTGTATTTTTAGTAGAGACAGGGTTCCACCATCTTTGGCAGGCTGTTCTTGAACTCCTGACTTCGTGATCCACCTGCCTCAGCTTCCCAAAGTGCCGGGATTACAGGTGTGAGCCACCATGCCTAGCCCCCTTCTTTTATTTTTTAACAGAAGACAAAACTGCTCCCAAAGACGTTGACTTTTCCAAAACCTTCACTGTAGCAGGAGCTAAACATTGTTTTATTCACATGTTGTCCTTGGCTCATGCTAAGGAAAGAATAAATCACGGTAAAGTCACCGCTCACACACAGTACAGGCACATATACACACTGGAAAGATACTTGAGGACTAGGCTGGGCATGGTGGCTCACACCTATAATCCCAGAACTGTGGGAGGCCAAGGTGGGTGGACTGTTTGAGGTCAGGAGTTCAAGACCAGCCGGGCCAACATGGTAAAAGCCTGTCTCTACCGAAAACACAAAAAAATTAGCCTGGCATGGTGGTGTGCGCCTATAATCCCAACTATTTGGGAGACTGAGGCAGGAGTATCACTTGAACCTGGGAGGCAGAGGTTGCAGTGAGCTGAGATTTGGCCATTGAACTCCATCCTAGGAGACAGGGCAAGATTCCATCTCAAACAAAAAAAAAGGTGATTGAGGAAAAGGAATCTAAGACATCCTGTGGGTTAGACAATAAGTCTGGCATGAGTGACCTAAAAACAGAACGTGTTCAGGTGTGTCTGTTTTTTTGTTTTTGTTTTTTTGAGATGGAGTCTTGCTCTGTTGCCCAGGCTGGAGTGCAGTGGCCCAATTTCGGCTCACTGCAACCTCCTTCTCCTGTGTTCAAGCAATTCTCCTGCCTCAGCCTCCTGAGTAGCTGAGACTGCAGGTACGCACCACCATACCTGGTTAATTTTTGTATTTTTAGTAGAGATGGGGTTTCACCATGTTGGACACGCCGGTCTGGAACTCTTGACCTTTGATCCGCCCACCTCAGTCTCCCAAAGTGCTGTGATTACAGGCGTGAGCCACCACGCCCGGCGTCTTTGTTTTTTTAATCAAAGAAAACCAAAATAAAATGACACTTGCAACACAGCAAGACCCTGTCTCTAAAAAAGAGTTTTGTTTTGTTTTTTTAAAGAAAAATTAGCCAGATGTAGTGGTGCATGCCTGTAGTCCTAACTACTCCGGAGGCCAAGGTGGGAGGATCACTTGAGCCCAGAGTTTAAGGCTGCAGTGAGCTGTGATCTCACCACTGCACCTCCCTCCCATCTCCGCCCCCCCCCCAAAAAAAAAGGAAGAGGCTGCTCATGGTGGTTCATGCCTGTAATCCCAGCACTTTGGGAGGCCAAGGTGGGTGGATCACCTGAGGTCAGGAGTTTGAGACTAGCCTGGCCAACATGGTGAAACCTCATCTGTACTAAAAATATAAAAAATTAGCTGAAGGTGGTGGCGTGTGCCTATAATCCCAGCTACTCAGCAGGCTGAGGCAGGAGAATCACTTGAATCCAGAATGCGCAGGTTGCAGTGAGCTGAGATGGCACCACTGCACTCCAGCCTGGGCAATAGGAGCCCGAAGCCCCAGTGTTGCCCAAACCGTCATCCCAGACTCACAATATGGACTAGGTAAATTGTAGGTCTTCTTTTCTTCCTTCTCACTGAGTTCATTCCCCCACCGCCCTCCGTTTTCTCCTCCTAAGAAGTGATTTTGTTCAGACACAGTTTATAAGCAGGGCCCATTGTTTAGGTCTGAGGGAGAGGACAGGGTTGTACTAAGCACTTAGGCAATGATTCTTATTTGGGAAGGGCTGACAGCTTAATTCTTTAATGTCTACAAATTGCTTTGAAGATGAAAAATGCTACAAAAATGTCAAGTAATGTTATTGCTTTTAGGACCATTTGCTTTCCGTCTTGTAAAAGGCATGTATATCTCTCAGGACGGTGAAAGCCCAAACTTCCAAAGTCAGACTTGGTTTCTCTCACTTACAAAAGAAGCTTAGCCTCCTCTGCAGGGACTGGTAATGCTGAGAGCATTGGGGTTCTTAGTAATTGACAAAAAAAAAAAAAAGTCACCAAAGAAAGAGGACACCAGGAGCTGGGCACAATGGCTCACACCTGTAATCCCAGCATTTTGGGAGACTGAAGCGGGAGGATCACCTGAGGGCAGAAGTTCGAGACCAGCCTGACTAACATGGTGAAACCCCATCTCTACTAAGAATACAAAAATTAGCTGGGCGTGGTGGTAAGCGCTTGTAATCCCAGCTACTTGGGAGTCTGAGGCAGGAGAATCACTGGAATCCAGGAAGCAGAGGTTGCAGTGAGCTGAGAACACACTATTGCACTCCAGCCTGGGCAACAGAGAGAGACTCTGTCTCAAAACAAAACAAAACAAAACAAAACAGAATACCAGATAGGAACATAGGAAAGAAGGAATGGAGAGGAAGGAATACTCTCAAATACTCTTTTCTTTCTTTTTCTTGATTTCTTTCTTTTTATCTTTTTTCTTTCTCTTTCTTCCCCTTTCTTTCATTCTCTTTTTTCTCTCTTTCTTCCCCTTTCTTTCTTCCCGTTTTTTCTTTCTTTCATCTTCCTTTCCCTCCCTCTCTCCCTCTCTCTCTCTGTCTCTTTCTTTCTCTTTCTTTTTTTCTCTCTCTCTCCCTCCCTCTCCCTCTCTCTTTTTCTCTCTCTTTCTCTCTTTCTTTTCTTTCCCTCCCTCCCTCCCTCCCTTTCTCTCTCTCTTTCTTTTTTGGAGACCAGGTCATGCTCTATTGCCCAGGCAGGAGTTGAATGGCATAATGATAGCTTCCATGTAGCTGGGACTACAGGCACACAGCACCACGCCTGGCTGACTTTGCTTTCATTTTTTTGTTACCCAGGTTGGAAACTCTTAGACTCAAGTAAACCTCCTCCTTCAGCCTCCCAAAGTGCTGGCATTACAGGCATGAGTCCCCATGCCCGGCCACTCGCAGATCCTCATGAGGAAATGAATGGATACAACGTTGTAAACAGACAAAAGACAGTCCAGTGCAGAAGCACACAGGTACCTGTCAATGAGCCCTTAGGTATGAGGAGTGAAAAGGACATCAGATGGCCACCTCTCATCACCCTTGGTGGCCACAGATTTGTCTTCTTTGAAATCAAAATGAGAATGTTCAAATGAGTTTTAAGAAAGGAGAGACGGCCAAGCCTGGTGGCTCACACCTGTAATCCCAGCACTTTGGGAGGCCAAGGCGGGTGGATCACGAGGTCAAGAGATCGAGACCATCCTGGCCAACATGGTGATATCCCGTCTCCATTAAAAATACAAAAATTAGCTGGGTATGATGGTGGGTGCCTGTAATCTCAGCTACTGGGCAGACTGAGGCAGTAGAAGTGCCTGAACCAGGGAGTTGGAGGTTGCAGTGAGCCGAGATCGCACCATTGCACTCCAGCCTGGCAGCAGAGGGGACACCATCTCAAAATCTCAAAAAAGAAAAAAAAAAAAAAAAGAGAGACAAAGATTCCAGGCTATGGTTTGCTCAATTCTAGATTTTGAATGCAAAATAATGCTCTGGCAAAACTCGAATAATGGGAAGAAGTATGGGCAATCAGTTAAGAAGTTTTGATTGCAAACAACAGAAACTAATTCTGGCTAACAAAAGCATGTACTGGTAGGATGTGAGGTGCCTCAGGAAGTTGGTGCAAAGTGTGTAAGCTCCACAGAGAGAATGGAGACTAGAAAAACTTTGGAGATGCAAAAGACACTATCCTGGAACTCAGCTACTAGAGAGACTCTGCCTTCTGTCCTGATGATACTGTGTTCAAGATTCAGTATCCAGCTGGGTGCCATGGCTTATGTCTGTAATCTCAGCACTTTAGGAGGCCGAGGCAGGCAGATCACCTGGGGTCAGGAGTTCAAGACCAGCCTGGGCAACATGGTGAAACCCTATCTCTCCTAAAAATAGAAACATTAGCCGGGTGTGATGGCACACACCTGTAGTCCCAGCTACTCAGGAGGCTGAGGCAGGAGAATTACTTGAAACCAGGAGACAGAAGCTGCTACAGTAGGCCGAGATCATGCCACTGCACTCGAGCCTGGGAGACAGAGTGAGACTCCATCTCAAAATAATAATAATAATAATACATATTTTTTGTCTCCCAGGCTAGAGTGCTGTGGCATCGTCATGACTCACTGCAGCCTCAGTTTCCCAGGCTCAAGCTGTCTTTCCACCTCAGCCTCCTGAATAGCTGGGACCACAGAAATACACCACCATGCCTGGCAAATTTATTTTTATTTTTAGTAGAAACAGGGGCTTGCCATGTTGCCCAGGCTAGTCTTGAACTCCTGAGCCCCAGCAGATGCTCCTGCCTCAGCATCCCAAAGTGCTGGGATTACAGGCGCGATCCACCACGCCGGGTCGCTTCCCAATGTTCTCTATGCTCCTTCCTGCATCTCCATCCCGTGCTCTCAGTACCTCACACCTATCTGCAATAACCAACCAGCTGGGCTTAGGAACCTGCTTTCTATGCGCCTCCTGCCTTTCTTGTTGGATGTTGATTCCATACACCCCACGTAATTTCCCTCTGACCTGTGTAAACTTATTTTCCACGACTCTTAAAACATCCTTAGCTCCCAGAAAGTCCTCCTTCTCCGCATTCTTTCAATATCCTGAGCCATTCCTGCTGGCTGCCTCCCCTCGCAGCCTCTTGCTCACCTGGAATATGAATGCCCTCCTTAAGCTCAACCGTCCATTTAGGCCAGCGATTCTCAGTCCTAGTCATATATCCCTCCTCTTCTTTTTCTTTTTTAACATAGAGACAGGTGTGTGTGTGTGTGTGTGTGTGTGTGTGTGTGTTTGTGTGTGTGTGTGTGTGTGTGTGTGTGGTGGGGGAAGGGGGGCTTGCTATGTTGCCCAGCCTGGTCTAGAACTCCTGGCCTAAGGGATCCCCCCACATCGGCCTCTCAAAGTGCTGAGATGACAGGCATGAGCCACTGTGCCTGGCCCCTAGCTGTGTATTCTAATTACCTGGAGAGTAGTTCTTTTCTTAATCAATGGGAAATACTCATCCAGACCAATTAAACTGAAATCTCTGGGGCCCAGTAGTTTTTTTGTTTGTTTGTTTGTTTTGAGATGGAGTCTGGCTCTGTCACCCAGGCTGTGCAATGGCGTGATCTTTGGCTCACTGCAACCTCTGCCTCCCAGGTTCAAGCAATTCTCCTGCCTCAGCCTCGTGAGTAGCTGAGATTACAGGCACGTGCCACCACGCCTCGCTAATTTTTGTATTTTTAGTAGAGACAGGGTTTCACCATATTGGCCAAGCTGGTTTACTGGCCAGGCTGGTCTTTAATTCCTGACCTCATGATCTGCCCACCTCGGCTTCCCAAAGTGCTGGGATTACAGGCTCGAGCCACTGCGCCAGGCCAGGTGTTCTTATAAGAAGAGGAAATTTGGACACAAAGACACCAGGGATGCCCACGCGCAGAGGAAAGGCCACATGAGGACACAGCAAGAGGGTGGCCATCTGCACACCGCGGAGAGACACCTCAGAATCACACCAGCCAACACCCTGATCTTGGACTTGCAGCCTCCAGAAATGTAAGACGGTAAATCGTGTTGTTTAAGCCACCCTTAAAACTCTGTCTATTGTATTTGGTTATGTCACCCCAGCAAACTAACGCATGAATTAAAGGTGTGGGCAAATTAAAAAACAGATTTAGGGAAAGTAATCTAAATCATACAAGCGCTGAGCTAGCAGATGCCATTCGTTGACAGAATCAGAAACCACTGTAAATTGCCCTCCCAGGCAATAGCAGCCTGATGCAGTGCTGAATGCTAAATGCATCTTTACACAGGACATCAGAAACACACAGGCCGGGCGCGGCGGCTCACACCCGGAATCCCAGCACTTGAGGAGGCCCAGGCAGGTGCATCATGTGAGGTCAGGAGTTCAGGACCAGCCTGACCAACAGGGTGAAACCCCATCTCTGCTAAAAATACAAAAATTAGCCGGGCGTGGTGGCGCATACCTGTAATCCCAGCTACTCAGGAGGCTGACGCAGGAGAATCGCTTGAATCCAGGAGGCAGAGGTTGCAATGAGATGAGATTGTACCACTGCACTCCAGCCTGGGTGACAGAGTGAGATCCCCCTGCTAAAAAAAGAAAAAGACAAAAAGAAACACACAAACACATATGCATGGACGGAGCACAGCAGAGGAACACCTACACCTGGCAGACTATGGTTTTTGTTTTTTTTGAGATGGAGTCCCACTCTGTTGCCAGGCTGGAGTGCAATAGCACGATCTTGGCTCACTGCAACCTCTGCCTCCAGGGTTCAAGTGACTCTTGTTCCTCAGCCTCCCAAGTAGCTGGGACTATAGGTGCACACCACTTCGCCCAGCAGAGATGGGGTTTCATCATGTTGGCCAGGCTGATCTTAAACTCCTGACCTCAGGTGATCCCTACCCGCTCGGCCTCCCACAGTGCTAGGATTACAGGTGTGAGCCATCGCACCTGGCCAGAATATGGTTTTAAGAGGGCATTTCACATTGTGAGAGCTTTAGGTACCACAAAACTTGAATCTGCCCCGGAAGATAAAGGCACAGGATGATCAGGTGGATGGAACTGCTGCTCTTTATACACAGATTTTAAAAATTATTTCACTCTGAATTGGGACATAGAAGCTTTTCTAGAATGCATAGTATGATAATACACTTGTAGCAGGCACCTTCAAGGTGACTACGAATGAGTCCTTGTATAACCTCTTCCCTGGAGTGCAGGTGAAAACTATGACTGGATTCTAACCAATTGATTGTGGTTAGAGTTCTTGAAGCCTTGACCTCCTGGGCTCAAGCGATCCCCCTGCCTTGGCCTCCCAAAGTGCTGGGATTACAGGTGTGAGCCACCACACCCAGCCACTGCATTGCTTTTGATCTCACTTTTCTCCAGCCCTCCAGCCACATCCTGCCTCTCTCTCAGTCTCTCGCCGGATTCATGCTACTGTCTGAGGCTTTCTCTGTCCCATCTTTTTTTTTTTTTTGGTGACAGAGTCTCGCTCTGTTGCCCAGGCTGCTGGAGTGCAGTGGCATAATCTTGGCTCACTGCAGCCTCTGCCTCCTGGGTTCAAGTGATTCTCCCACCTCAGCCTCCTGAGTAGCTGGGACTACCTGTGCACGCCACCATGCTCGTCTAATTGTATTTTTAGGAGAGATGGAAGTTTCACTATTTTGGCCACACTGGTCTCGAACTCCTGACCTCAACTGATCCACCCGCCTTGGCCTTCTGAAGTGCTAGGATTACAGGCGTGAACCACCACTCCTGGCCTGTCCCATCTTTTGAGCTATGCCCACACCTGGCTTCCAGAGAGTTGAGGTCAGATACCTTCCTGACACTGAGTCACTTTCAGCCTCCCCTATTAGTTCCCTGAGAGTTTACTGTGACACGTCATGGCCATCTAATATAGTTTGGATGTTTGTCCCCTCCCAATCTCATATTGAAATGTGACCTCCAGTGTTGGAGGTGGGGCCTGGTGGGAGGTGTTTGGATCACGGGGACAGATCCCTCATGAATGGCTTGGTGCCAGCATCCCCTTGGCGATGAGTGAATTCTTGTTCTATGAGTTCACATGAAATCTGGTTGTTTAAAAGAGCCTGGCACCTCTCACTTGTAAGCTTCCTGGGGCAAAAGCAAAGCAGATACTGATGCCATGTCTGTAGAGCCTGTGGCACCTGACTCAAACCTCTTTTCTTTATAAATTACACAAGCTCACATATTCTTTAGCAGCAAACAAAACAGACCAACACAGCATCACTGCTAATTTCATGCAGGAAGATAACTTCCACCACAATGACCTGAGTCCACAAAGGATACACTCCATCCGATTGGCTTTACAAATTTAGCCTCAAGTGGGAATCTATGTAACTGTGCTTGGCACATACCAATAGGTATTCCATACATGTTTGTTGAGTCTTTTGTATTTTTTTTTTTTTTTGAGACGGAGTTTTTCCTCTTGTCGCCCAGGCTGGAGTGCAGTGGCGCCATCTTGGCTAACTGCAACCTCCACCCCCTGAGTTCAAGCGATTCTCCTGCCTCAGCCTCCCAGGTAGCTGGGATTACAGGGATGTGCCACCATGACCGGCTAATTTTGTATTTTTATAGTAGAGACGGGGTTTCACCATGTTGGTCAGGCTGGTCTCGAACTCCTGATCTCAAGTGATTTACCCGCCTCGGCCTCCCAAAGTGCTGGGATTACAGGCGTGAGTCACCATGCCTAGCCATGCTGTTTTCTTAAACGAGTCAAAAATAGTGTAAATACCGTACTTGACAAAATTTGTCAAGTGGGAAGAATCGGGCTGTGGCTGCTTCCAGCTGGGAATGGGATGGGCCACAAGATGGCGCCACGCGTGCGGCAGTGAAGGCCGAGGCCCCCGGTGCAGGTGGGTGCCCGCCTTCCCCGGACCCTCAGGCCACCAGCAGGGGCCAGGGCACAGCTCAGCACGCCACTGACACGGAGACGAAAGCCTGAATTGCTCCCTGTGCTGTCAGTGACCCCGGCCTTCCTCTCTATTCTCTATAGTCAGGTCTTTCTGGAAATGTGCGGTGGAGACATCCCCAGCCCGGAGCTCCTCCCTCATTCTGAGAAGGCGGCTCAGGGCAGCGGGTCTCTGAAGGCACCGGCGGCTTCCCCGGGGCTCCTGAGGGACAGCGTGGGAGGGCGGTGCTCTGGGCCTTCTCTCTACGGTGCTTTGTTGTTGGTGATTCGTTTAAGCGCCGAACACTGGGTTTCCTTCGTGAACCTGCGGCAAGACCGGCGGCAGACCGGCAAAGGCTGCGGTGCTTGTGATACTCCTGACAAGGGAAGGGGGGACCGAACTCTGAACTCCACGTGTAACTGGATAGGGGTCGGAATCCAGACCCCAAGAGAGGGTTCTTGGATCTCGCACAAGAGGGAATTCAGGGCGAGTCCACAGAGAAAAGTGAAAGCAAGTTTATTAGGAAAGTAAAAGAATGAAGAATGGCTACTCCATAGACAGAGCAGCCCGGGGCCTGCTGGTGGCCCATTTTCATGGTTCTTTCTGGATTATATGCTAAACAAGGGGTGGATTATTCATGCCTCCCCTTTTTAGATCACATAGGGTAATTCCTGACGTTGCCATGGCATCTGTAAACTGTCATGGCGCTGGCGGGACTGCAGCAGTGAGGATGACCAGAGGACATGCTTGCTGCCCTGTTGGTTTTGGTGGATTTTGACCGGCTTCTTTTTTCTTTTTTTTTTTGAGACGATGTCTCACTTTGTCACCTAGGCTGGAGTGCAATGGCGTGATCTCAGCTCACTGCAACCTCCTCTTCCTGAGTTCAAGCGATTCTCCTGCTTCAACCTCCTGTGTAGCTGGGACTACAGGTGCACACCACCATGACCAGCTAATTTTTTTTAGTAGAGACAGGGTTTCACTATGTTAGCCAGGATGGTCTTGAACTCCTGACCTTGTGATCCGCCCACCTCAGCCTCCCAAGGTGCTGAGATTACAGGTGTGAGCCACCGCGCCCAGACTTGACTGGCTTCTTTACTGCAACCTGTTTGCTCAGCAAGGTCTTTATGACCTGTGTCTTGTGCCGACCTCCTGTCTCACCCTGTGACTTAGAATGCCTTAGCCATCTGGGAATGTGGCCCAGTAGGTCTCATCCCATTTTACCCAGCCCTTATTCAAGATGGAGTTGCTCTGTTTCAAACACCTCTGAGAGAGGGACAGTCATTTCACTTCACACATGAAAACAAACCTGGAATTTTCTCTCTTGGAAGTTCCGGCATGATTTAGAAATCCAAGGGGTTTGACCTTCACATGGTTTTTAACACTTGGAAAGGCAGCCATGGGAAAGGACCTCGCCTTCGTAACACAAGAGGAGAGAATGGGGTGTGGGGCACGTGGCCGTGAAATGACACAGAACTCTGACAGCACTGCCCGGTTGCCATGTAGCTAGGGAAATATTTGCAAAGCACCTACATCTTCTCCGGATTCGGGGCAAGTGTCTACCGGGCATGAAACCATCTCTGTGGGGAGTCAGCCTTACCCAGTTCTTATCTCTCTTGAGGCGGAGTTCACGGTATGACACAATGTCCAGAGGAAAGGGGGGCCTGCCAGTTCTTAGCTTCCTCTCTCAACTGGCACTGGGACATTTTAGTGGCCAAGACCAATGTGTCATCTGTAGGAGCCCTGGAGACAAAGGGTGGGCCCAGAGGCTCATCTTCTGAATCTGAATTCCTGGGGTTGTCCTTCCTGAGAGCCCATGATCAAGATGTGTTGAGAGGCAGGCCAGCTCGCTGTGTGAGTGTTACGGGGCCAACTGTAAGGAACACTACCGTGTCACAGAGCTGCAATGAGATGGAAAATCGTATTTCTCAGAGCTATTGGCAGGTGGACTATTCTTTTTTAAAAATTTCAAATAAAATGTAAAACCAAGTGCATGTTTTAAAACATCATTTATATCAAAAGTTAAACTAATAGAAAAAAAATCTTTGTAAAAAACATGCCAGATCAAAGCTTAATATAGTCAACTTATAAATAAGAGGACTTTGCAATTTAAAAAAAATTGGTTTAAGAATGCTATACAGGCAATTCATAAGGAAAAAGCACAAATATACAATAAAAATATAAAAAGATGTTCAAGACAGAATAAAAAATGCATAATACACTGTTGTAAAATAGTATTTTTATGTAACTGGGTGATTTTTTTTTTTTTTTTTTGAGATGGAGTCTCACTTTGTTGCCCAGGCTGGAGTACAGTGGCGTGATCTCGGCCCACTGCAAACTCCGCCTCCCAGGTTCCAGCAATTCTCCTGCCTCAGCCTCCCGAGTAGCTGCAATTACAGGCATGCGCCATCACACCTGGCTAATTTTGTATTTTTAGTGGAGATGGAGTTTCTCCATGCTGGCCAGCATGGTCTCTGACTCTTGACCTCAGGTGGTCTGCCTGCCTCAGCCTTCCAAAGTGCTGGGATTACAGGCATGAGCCACTGTGCCTGGCCTGTTTTGCAAGTTTTTAAAATTAAATGTATATTTTCAAAAACTGAAATTCAAAAAATTGGTCTCTTGGGTCTCTCCTCATTTTCCAGCAATTATGGATATGTGGATTACCCTGACCTCGTCACTACATTATATCCATTGCAGCATCACTATCTGCCCGATAAATATGTACAGCTATTGTTTGTCAATTACGCTTTTTTTTTTAAATCAGACTAGGCTGGACATGGTGGCTCATGCCTGTAGGACATGGTGGCTCATGCCTGTAATCCTAACACTTTAGGAGGCCAAGGTGGGAGGATTGTTTGAGGCCAGGAGTTCAAGACCAGCCTGGGCAACACAGTCTATCCAAAAAATAATAATAATAAAATAAAATAATCAGATAGACTGTTCTAAGGGGTGGGAAGAAATACTTTGATAAGTGACTTAAGATGGTGGCAAGACAGCCCACTCTCCACCCACCCTACTTGCAAGGACACGCCAGTGTGACAGTGCCAGGCTGCTCAACTGCCTTCCAGCTGAAGAACTTGTTTGGGGTTGGAGTTAAATTGTTAGGGACAAAAAACGCTGAGTTATCAGACCTGTGCTCCGTCTGTCTCAGGCTCTCATCTGCAGAATCAGCGAATAAATCCCTACAGACTATGGGTGTCAGGGAGTGCCAGTTATGAGTCTGTTGGAGCACTGTGTACCTTCACCCTGCTCAGGTGAGAGCAGCCAATGGGGTGGTGGCTTCCGCTGTGTTGTCTCTGTCCCTCAGGTCCCTGAGGACAATTACGGTAGCCATCCACCCTGAATTTGCAAGAGCTGTCTGGTTTTAAAGTCTTTCCCTTTGGTTCAGGAAAGTCAATTCTTGTCAGTCTTGTCTTGTGTTCTGACTTTTGGCTCCAAAAATCAGTCACCACAGGCTCAGAAGCTTTGAACTCAGCACTTCTCTTTTCCCTGCAGTGGGAAATCCCCTGGAAGACGATCAGAGATGCACCCCTTGGGAAACTGCTAGGCCAGGGCTGGAAACTGCAGGTGTCAGCTCCCAATAGAAACGCCATTGCGGATACTCAGGTGAATCAGTATCTGCGGAAGATGAGATGGATCAGGGACCAGGATCAAGGGAGGTAAATATTTTCAAAGAGCCATGGGTTATTCCAGAAAGGCCCCCTCAAATGGACGGGTATGGATCCGTAAAAACAGAAATTCAGTCTTCTGGCTCTAGAATTTTACTGCTTGACAGAAAGCTCCAGACTGCACCCTCCTTCCCTGAGCCCCCAACCCTGTTACATACCACATCTTCTGGGTGAGACTTGGCAGTCCTTCTTTTTTAAAAAAACTATTTATTTTTCGAGACAGCATCTCGCTCTGTCACCCAGGCTGGAGTGCACTGTGCAATCTCAGCTCACTGCAACTTCCACCTCTCGGGTTTAAGCAATTCTTGTGCCTCAGTCTGCCAAATAGCTGGGATTACAGCCACCATGCCCGGCTACTTTTTTGTATTTTTAGTAGAGACGGGGTTTTACCATGTTGGCCAGACTGGTCTCAAACTCCTGACCTCAGGTGATCCACCCGCCTCCGCCTCCCAAAGTGCCGGGATCACAGGCATAAGCCACAGCGCCCGGCCAATCTTTTTTTTTTTTTTTTTTTTTATCCAATTTCTTTCCCTTTCTTTAATTCCTTTTTTGTTTTGCCAAAGTGGTTCCTGAGCAGCTTTTTCATGGTGAGTACTTGGGGAATAAATCTTCCAGGTTCTCATGTGCATGTCTTAATAGCGTCTCTTTGATTGCTTCACATTTGATGGAATCTGAGTGGGTTAGGAATGCTAAATTCAAAACAGTTTCCCAGCTGGGCATGGTGGCTCACGCTTGTAATTCCGGCACTTTGGGAGGCTGAGGCAGGAGGATTGCTAGTCCAGGAATTTGAGACCAGCCTGGGCAACAGAGCAAGACCCTGTCTTTACAAAAAAAAATCAAAAAATAAGAAAAAAAAATTTAGCTGGACGTGGTGGCACGTCCTTGTAGTTCAGCTACTTGGGAGGCTGAGGCAGGAGGATTGTTTGAGCCTGGGATATCAAGGCTGCAGTGAGATGTGATCGCGTCACTGCACTCCAGCTGGGTGACAGAGCAAGAGCCTATCTCAAAAAAACGTTTCCCATAAAAATTTTGAACCCATTGTTTGTCTTCTAGCAAAATTATTTTACTTTTGAAAACTTTAAACAAAAAAAAAAACCCAAAAAACTTTAAACCAATGTTTTCTTTCAGCCATCAAACCTTTTCACCTGCCCTCTCTATTTCTGCTTCTTAAACAGAGCATTTCCTCATAGCCAGGGTGGAGTAATCCCTTTTTGTTAGAACTCCCTATAAAAATGCATCTACCTCAAGAGGATCAAACACTTACATTCATCTTCGGTGCCAGGGGCTGGAAGTTGGGCCTTATATGGAATTTGTGACTCATCACCCAAGAGCCTAAAAGATTCACTTGCTCTGGCCGGGCTCCTGATTGCATGGGCTGAAGCTCAGCTAGACGCCTGAAATCTAACACCTCCACACCCTTTTAACTAACCTGAGAACTGCGTAGTTCTGACTTGGTGCCAGGAAACTGTCAACTTCTAGGTCTGAAAAAAAAATGCCCGCAACTTCTGTTGAGTCGCTCGATAAGGGACAGCGAGGACACGTGGATGCCAGGACAGGAGACAGGAATCATTAATTTTCTTAGCAAGAGAGGATAGCTAGTTATAGTTCCTTCCATATGAGCAATGATTGTGAAGTAGAAACTAACTCAAGGGAGGCCACGTGCGGTGGCTCACAGCTGTAATCCCAGCACTTTGGGAGGCTGAGGCAGGTGGATCACCTGAGTTTGAGATTAGGAGTTTGAGATCAGCCTGGCCAACATAATGAAACCCTGTCTCTACTAAAAATACAAAAGTTAGCTGGGTGTGGTGGTGTGTGCCTCTAATCCCAGCTACTTGAGAGACAGAGGCAGGAGAATCGCTTGAACCCGGGAGGCAGAGGTTGCAGTGAGCCGAGATCACACCACTGCACTCCAGCCTGAGCAACAGAGTGAGACTCGGTCTCAAAAAAAAAAAAAAAAAAAAAGATTAACCCAAGGAAGTACTTTCTGACAGTCAGAGCTGACTAAAAGAAAAAAAAATTAGCCAGACGTGGTAGTACGTCCTTGCAGTCCCAGCTACTCAGGAGGCTGAGGCAGGAGGATCATTTGAGGTGTCAACTCTCAGTAGAAATGCCACTGTGGCTACTTAAGTGAGTAGAATGGACTGCCATGGGAATCTGTGGGTTCCTCTCCATAAGAGTTATTCTATTTTTTGAGACTGAGTCTCTCTCTCTTGCCCAGGCTGGAGTGCAGTGGTGTGATCTCAGCTTACTGCAACCTCTGCCTCCCGGGTTCAAGCGATTCTCCTGTCTCAGCCTCCCAAGAAGCTGGGACCACAGGCATGCACCACCATGCCCAGCTAATTCTGTATTTTTAGTAGAGACGGAGCTTCACCATGTTGGCCAGGCTGGCCTTGAATTCCTGGCCTCAAGTGATCCACCCGCTTCGGCCTCCCAAAGTGCTGGGATTACAGGCGTGACCCACCATGCCCGGGCCATGAGTTATTCTTGGTGGAGATAGTGTAAATTGGATGCAACAACCTATGGCTGGTTGGAATATGTGATCTCCATGGTCTTTTTCAACTATGAAAATGTATGTTTGCTGTACCTGGTATGATGCCTGGCACACAGCAGATGGTCAATATGTACTACATAACATGTCTGTGGACTTCATGACCCCACAGCCACAGAAACAAATGTCATCGCTGTTTCTACTTGCTCTAATTTACACTAAGAAGGTTTTAATCACAACTACCATTAGCTACTCACATAGAGAAATTACCAGACTATTCTCTTCTGCAAACAGTGGCTGAGTATGGATTGAGGACTCTGTTTTGGCAATAACCTCTACTGCTTGAAGTAATTGGATCCTCGCAAACTTGGTATTGCATACACGTACCCAACACGTCGAGGGCGGGAAGCAGTTAAACTGCAAAGTCCCGTTTAATCATCGACGTTAGGCACAGACGGAAGGGCTTTTGGGTAATAGGAGAGAGGCTTCCAGGCAACACTTGGCCCGGAAAACAGATTTTCTTGTCTGTGAGGGTTGAAGAAGGCATCCCAGAGCATGGCCTATCTCCTCTGGCTCCTTCGCCTACCTGCTCGTGCGGAGAGGAACAGAATCTATAAGGATGAGAACAATAGAGACACAGCTGCTGGTGTCCATTCATGCAGGTAGAAAGCTTAAATCGAACCGTTGGGTGCAGTGGCTCACGCCTGAAATCCCAGCACTTGGGGAGACTGAGGTGGGTGGATCACTTGAGGTCAGGTGGTCAAGAACAGCCTGGCCAACATGGTGAAACCCCGTCTCTACTAAAAACATAAAAATTAGCCAGGTGCGCTGACATGTGCCTGTAGTCCATCTACTTGGGAGGCTAAAGCAGGAGAACCACTTGAAGGAGGTGGTGGTTACAGTAAGTCAAGATCTCACCACTGCACTCTGGCCTGGATGACAGAGCTAGACCCCATTCCAAAAAAAAACAGATGGGCTGGACATGGCGGCTCATGTCTGCAATCCTAACACTTTGGGAAGCTGAGGTGGGAGAATTGCTTGAGGCCAGGAGTTTGAGACCAGCCGGGTCAACACAGCAAAACCCTGTCTCTATTTTATTTGTAAAATAAAATAATATGGCCAGGCACGGTGGCTCACGCCTGTAATCCCAGCACTTTGGGAGGCTGAGGTGGGAGGATCACCTGAGATCGGGAGTTGGAGACCAGCCTGGCCAACAAGGTGAAACCCCATCTCTACTGAAAATACAAAAATTAGCCAGGCATGATGGTGGGCACCTGTAATACCAGCTACTCAGGAGGCTGAGGCAGGAGAATATATATATATATATATATATATATATATATATATATATATATATGTATATATAATAAATAAATTTATTTAGCATATTAAAATAGTAAATAAAACTATAATTAATTTAAAAAAAGTAAGAAAGCTTGAAAAAATGGAATCTTTTAGATAGGAGTCAGAGGTGCCCACATAAGTATAACAGAGTTAGTACCAAGAAGTGACTGCCTCCTAGCCAGCTGAGCCAAGGACAGCTACAGGGAAGGGAGTGGTGGCCCAGGCAAACTGTTCCAGCCTCTCTTGATTTCTGAATCAAAAATTGGAACTCATGGTCTTGAATTTATTTATTTTATTTTATTTTTTGAGGCAGAGTCTCACTCTATTGCCCAGGCTGGAGTGTGGTAGCATGATCTCAGCTCACTGCAACTTCCACCTCCTGGGTTCAAGCAATTCTCCCGCCTCAGCCTCCCAAGTAGCTGGGATTACAGGCGCCTGCCACCACATCCAGCTAATTTTTGTCTTTTTTGTAGAGATGGGGTTTCACCATATTGGCCAGGCTGGTCTCAAACTGCTAGGCACAAGTAATCTGCCTACCTCGGTCTCCTAAAGTGCTGGGATTATAGGCATGAGCCACTGTGCCTGGCCTTGAATTTATTTTTATGTATGAAATGACAAATTTACGGACAATTACAATAGAAACAAAATATCCCAGCACTTTTGGAAGCCAAGGCGAGCGGATCACGAGGTCATGAGTTCAAGACCAGCTTGGCCAATGTGGTGAAACCCTGTCTCTACTAAAAATACAAAGTTAGCCGGGCACGGTTGTGCACACCTGTAATCCCAGCTACTGGCTGAGGCAGGAGAATTTCTTGAACCCAGGAGGTTGCAGTGAGCCGAGATGGCCCCACTGCACTCCAGCCTGGGCAACAAAAAGGTCTGACATGTGCTACTATGTTTATTGTATGCTAAGCTGAATGCTGTGTGTGAGCCCATGCACTAGTTCATTTAATCCTCATAACTTTAGGGTGCGGAATTTCAGAGAGCGGTTGGTAACAGCCTGTGAGTGCCAGGGCGGGGCTTCTCACCATGTTTGATTTCAGGTTCTAAGCGAGTAACCGAGCTGTCTAATCAGTCCCTGTCTGTTTAGACATTTAAATTGCTGCCTTGTTGTTGTTGTTATTATAAGGAACCCTATAAGAAACTTCACACTGTCACGCATAGGCCGTCTCCATTGTAATGCTGTTGACTCTGTAAACGAGTGATGACTGTTGAGGTCTTGTGCCAAAATGACTTTGAAATGGGTTATGCCAACTTATAATTTGTAAGTAGTAGTCTCCATCTATTTGCTCTCCATCTATAAAGTCCTTCCTTGCCAGTAAGAGTTACATTAATTTAAAATTTTGTTTGGCTAATTTAGCAGCAAAATGAAAATCTAATATTTTAACTTCTTTTCTGATTAGAAAAATTGAGCCTTATTTCATGTATTTGTCTACTGGTTATAGTTCTTTAAATGATAGGTGTTTTATTTATTTTTGAGACACAGTCTTGCTCTGTTACCCAGGCTGGAGCGCTGTGGTGTGATCTCAGCTCACTGCAGCCTCTGCCTCCTGGGTTCAAGTGATTCTCCTGCCTCATTCTTCTGAGTAGCTGGGATTACAGGCATGCACCACCACACCGGGCAAATTTTTGTATTTGTAGTTGAGACAGGGTTTCGCCATGTTGGCTAGGCTGGTCTTGAACCCCTGACCTCAGGTGACCCACCCGCCTCGGCTCCCAGAGTGTTGGGATTACAGGCGTGAGCCACTTGCCTGGCCTCAACATTCATTTTGCTAGGCACAGTGACATACCCACCTGTAGTCCCAACTACTGGGGAAGCTGAGGCAGGAGGATCACTTGACCCCCAAGAGTTTGAAGTCTGCCTTGGCAATGTAGTGAGACCCTGTTCTCTAAAAATAAATAAATACATAAATAATAAATAAATAAATAAGTTTTATGAATAAAACAAGAAATTTTGTTCCATGCTAGTAATATAATGAGAGATTAGCATATCTTTAATAATTTATCTCATTATCTGGCAATGGAAATTGGATTGTCTCTCCTTTTGGACTAGAAAGCGTAAAGCTGATCCCCACGTGCTTGGACACGTCTTTTTCAGGAAACGTGCTTTCACTCCCTTGGGTACATTCCTAGGAATAGAGTTAGTGGATCATATAGTCAGTGTATGTTTCACCGTAATTATGAAATACCACTAAGCTGCTATCCAGAGTAACTGTACCCACTAGCACTACGAACTGTCTGGGTGCTCCACTTCCTTGCCAATGTTTAATATTGTCAGTCTTTCAAATCAAGCCATTCATGGGTGTGACGTGGCGTGTCACTGTGGTTTTAATTTGCATTTGCCTAATGTCTAATGATTTTAAGCACCTTTCCATGTGCTGATTCACTTATTATATATCTATTTTTTTTCATTCAACAGACATTTAGTAAATGTATACAATTTACTCCTCTTTTATTTTATAATTCCTTTGACTTATTTAACATGTCCTGACTCAATTGTTCTGTTTGATTTTCTAAAAGAAGTAGTCTCTCTGAGTAAGGTGGAAGAGGATTGGGAAACAATTTCGTGGGGGTAGTAGAGACAGGCCTTTGAATGAAGCCTGAGAGACAGGGGATAATGCAGAATCCTACAAGCACAAGTACACAATGATGAGGACAGATGAGGAGAGGATTGAGGTGAAAATCCCTTTCCATCTGCTGAACCAGTTTTCTGTCATTTTGGTAAAAGGGCTGTTGATTCCAGAACTTTTGGCAAGTTCATCAGATAAGGCTGTTAAACCTTGCAATGCCTTCGTTGTCGTTCCGTCAGGGGCAGTGTTGTTGGGGATAAAGCTACAGTCTTGGGTTCTAATCATGACACAAACACCTCCTCTTTCTGCTAGTATCACATCTAAAGCTGTCCTATTTTCCTAGGCCATTTGGCTGGTGGATCCTAATTGTTCAGCCATCCCTTTGATGGCATCTATGGTATGGTAACAAAATGTTGCTGATTACAATAAATATAATGTACCCAGTCTACATTTTTATTGGTAGTTACCTACCAGAACAGCATAGGTTCAAACCCTACAGCTATTTGACTACGTGCTTTAAACTCATCTGACACTCCTTGCAGGACTCCAGTGGCATCTATACAAACTTCAGCATCAAAGGACTCATAGGGAGCTTCTCTTGACCTGTGGCGTTTTTCTTTACTTTCTCAGATTGATGAAATGCCAGGGTGAAAGGCATGACCAATTGGACTAGAGCCCAAGTGCCACTCCAGTTACCTAGTGGAGTACCCAGTAAAGGCCCTACAGTACCACCATACATCTGCTTGGGAACAGTTAAGGGCGGACTGAGGAGTAAGCTCCTGAAAGGGCGTGAGCTCTTTGCATCCTCCTGTGCTCCTAAGGAATGCCAGATTCTCCCCCTGCCATGACAGACACGAAGTAAACTCGGCATTTAAAGGCAGAGGCTGAATAGCCCACTGGGTCTGACATGTAGGGTGTCGTTTTGGGAAATAACAGACAGAGAGCTTGGCACGGCAGGTTATCCTAGGCTGTGGGATTCTGAAACAGAGCCAACATACAGTCCCTACTGGCTGACGAGGAGCCCATCCAATGGAAAGGGGACAATCTGTACCTCTAGTCTCCTGTGCTCACAAGCATAACAGTTGCTTTTATTCAGGGTGCGGATGGAATATTTAATCCATTCCAGTCAGGCATTTGCATCTCAGTATCCTGTCTCAATGGCTAAAGTCTGTCTTAGATCTTGCACCTTTACAATAGATACTTTTGTTTTATCATTAAGTGTGGGTACAACCAGTGTCAGGCCTGAAACTGAGGCCACTGACATCGATAAAGAAGGGGAAACAATATGTACCTGAAAAATGCCTAGGGTGTCTTTCCCATTTACATTAATCCCTATTCCATAAAAGCAACTAAGGGTAGGTCCAGAATTAGTTAAGGTGGAAGTAGTAATAGAGAGAAGGAGAGGGTTACATTGGTAAGACTGACAGTTGGAAGGGGCAGTTCCTTTAGTAAAATGGAGGCGGGGCTTCAGATCAGCACAGACCCCTCCTGCAGAAGTCCAACCTTGGTCCTGGGTAGTCCAAAGGACATTATCCCAAGGGTTGCCAGATTGTAGGGACAAAAAACTGATATCTGTGCTGCAGGTGATCACAGCAACGGGAGCTAGGTGTAATTGTGTCAATTAGAGGGCCAGAGCACAGATAATTGTTTAAAGAAGTTAGTTGTTGCTAACATTTTACATTCCCACAAGCATCAAAGGCAATGGTCTGAGATGAGTCTGACTTGGTTACATTAATGACAAAAGAGCTAGAAATAGAATAAGGAAGGAAAGAGAAGCCATATATAAAGTATACAGAAATCAAATTTTCTTTAACTTGGTAGGGCTCAGCCTTGGAATGATAGCCCATGATTCTGATGGTGCTGGTGCTTTCTTGACTCTAGTATGCTGTGTGCACCCACATCCAGCTGTACGAATGGCACGAGACAGGATCCTTCCCAGGCTGGCTCAAGTTTTCCTTCTTTCTACGCTTTGATGAGAGCGTGATCTCCAGGCTAGTGCTGATAACACCAAGGTCGCAGGTTCGATCCCCGTATGGGCCACCAAAATTGTTGGAAATGGGTGTTGGCACTTGGTGTCGCAAAGAAACGAAACCAACACTGAGAGAACAGATCTCTCAGCAAGGCAATTTTACTTTCTGCAGAAAGGGTGCCACTCACCAGCAGTCCTGCAATGAGAGCACACTAGAACAAAGGTGACAGGAGCATTTATAACCTAATGCATTCACCTTACAGCTGTGTCCTGTTTCCATTGGCTGGAACAGGACCTCACATTCTAGGCTTTACCTGATTGGCTAACAACTTAAAACTTCCTTAAATAGGTAAAGGCAAGGGAGAACAAAGAAAAGAGGAAGTAACTTGTGGAATGCTGAGAAAGGCAGAAGTATTTCCAAGTAGGGAAAAAGAAGGAAGCTATGATCTAATGCTTCCCTGGGCTTGTCTAGACATGTCAGGGCGAATATCTGGGATAGCCAAGGACGCTTTGAAGAGGAACTTCTGTCTCATTTTCTACACACCTGTAATCCCAGCACTTTGAGAGGCTGAGGTGGGTTGACCACCTGAGGTCAGGAGTCCAAGACTAGCCTGGCCAACCCGTCTGTACTAAAAATACAAAAATTAGCTGGGCGTGGTGGTGGGCACCTGTAATCCCACCTACTCAGGAGGCTGAAGCAGAAGAATTGCTTGAACCCAGGAGTGGAGTTTGCAGTGAGCTGAGATTGCTCTGGCTGACAACTCCAGCCTGGCTGACAACAAGATTCTGTCTCAAAAAAAATTTTTTTTTTGTAGAGGTAGGGTCTCGCTATGTTGCCCAGCTTGGTCTCAAACTCTTGAGCTCAAGTGATCCTCCTGTCTCGGCCTCCCAAAATGGTGGGATTACAAGCATGAGCCACCATGCCTGGCCATAGGCGGCATTTCTTTGGAGATATTTAGGCTGTTCTGAGAAGACAGTTGAGGCAAGACCCATGTGGCCTAGGGGTCAGAGTCACTTTCTTTAGGCTTCTTCCCTCCAAACCAAGCAGCTCTTTTGTCCTCTCAGGTCAGAAGCACCTCAGGAGGGCTGTCTCACAACCGCAGTGGCTCCTGTGTGGATGAAGGCTCCGTGTTTGGAGTTCCAGGTAGGAGTTCAGCTTTGTTCCCTTTGTCTCTCATGAAGCTCCTACCTGAGTTCCTATTGGCCTGTGAGGGCTCACCCAACCCGTAGGTGGGGCCTGGCAGGTGGTCCTGGGAGCAGTGTGGGAGGTTTGGCTGACACGGCTTGGAGCACTCAGCGCATCTTATGTTTGGGACCACATCAGGTCCTATGGTCTTGTTTCCAAACAAAGAAAAAATGGGCCCGGTGTGGTGGCTCACGCCTGAAATCCCAGCACTTTGGGAGGCCAAGGTGGGCAGATCAAGAGGTCCTGAGTTTGAGATCAGCCTGACCAACATGGTGAAACCCCGTATCTACTACAAATACAAAAATTAGGCCAGGCGCAAGGGCTCATGCCTGTAATCCTAGCACTTTGGGAGGCCAAGACGGGCGGGCTGATTGCCTGAGCTCAGGAGTTCGAAACCAGCCTGGGCATCATGGTGAAACCCCATCTTTAAAAAAAACAAAAAATTAGCCAGGCATGATGGTGCATGACTGTAATCCCAGCTACTCAGGAGGCTGAGACAGGAGAATTTCTTGAAGTGGGGAGGCAGAGGTTGTAGTGAGCTGAGATTGCACCCCTGCACTCCAGCCTGTTTGACAGAGCAAGACTGTCTCAAAAAAAAAAGAAGATATTTTTCTAGCTGGCGGGACAATGGAGGATTTTTTCCATCCAAAGCCAAATTCAGTGGAGCAATTGCAAACCTATGTGAATTAAGAAAAACAAAAGCAGGAAAACTGGTTAATGGTTGGGATAAGAAAGAGTCTTTGTTTTAGATGGCTGAAAACCACAAGAGGAAAAGCAGGGAATGCAGGCTTGCCCAGAACATGGAGAACATGTGCTCATGTGTTTATTGGTTTCCTAGGAATTACCATCCTTAAAATCTTGTTGAGAAATTGTGCTACCTTGTAGAACATTGCCTTCATCACATCACTCTGTTGCTCAAGACCTTACTCCAGGGCTGGGCACAGTGGCTTATGCCTGTAATCTCAGCACGTTGGGAGGTCAAGGCAGGTGGGTCACAAGGTCAAGAGATCAAGACCATCCTGGCCAACATGGTGAAACCCTGTCTGTACTAAAAATAAAAAAATTAGCTGGACATGGTGGCACGTTCCTGTAGTTCCAGCTACTTGGGTGGTTGAGACAGGAGAATCGCTTGAATCCGGGAGGTGGAGGTTGCAGTGAGCCAAGATCGCACCACTGCACTCCGGCCTGGCAACAGAGCATCTCAAAAAAAAAAATAAAGAAGACCTCACTCCCCGCTGCTATGTGAAGGCTGCCTTCTACTACAGCCCCAGGCCTGGGCTCTTTCCCAGGCTTTTCACCACCTTCCTTAATTTGGTGCAATCTCATCTTTCTAACCTGCTCTCTGAAAAGAACCTAAGCCTCTTCCAAGGCAGCATCCTCACCTCTCCTTGCACACCACATGCCTGTGCTTGGCCTGTTTGCCAACTTAAAGGACTTTCTCTTCCCCAAGAGAAACTGCCCATCTTCCATGACCCAGCATCCCTTCCTGATCATGTCAGTCCGCACTCGACTCGATTTCGCTAACTCATCAGCATTTCCAGCACGTTGTATTTATGAGGACTTCTCTAAAATAAACTGTTTACTTTTTTTTTTTTTAAACAGAGTCTTGCTCTGTCACCCAGGCTGGAGTGCAGTGGCGTGATCTCAGCTCACTGCAACCTCTGCCTCCTGGGTTCAAGTGATTCTCCTGCCTCAGCCTCCTGAGTAGCTGGGACTACAGGCACCCAGCACCATGCCCGGCTAATTTTTGTATTTTTAGTAGAGACGAGGTTTCACCACGTTGGTCAGGCTGGTCTTGAACTCCTGACCTCGTGATCCGCCCACCTCGGCCTCCCAAAGTGCTGGGATTACAGGTGTGGGCCACCGTGCCAGACCATAGGATGCCTTTGACCATCTTAGACTGAGGGCACCCTGCCCCAGGGGCAACAGCCTCTTCATGTTAAAGGTGACCGGCCAGAGTTGAAACAGGACAGGAGAATGGAAGTGCGGTGCATGCAGGCGGGGGGATAAGTAGTGCTTTGTTCTTAAAATTTCAATATTTGTCTATTTCAGGGAATGCATAAGGAAATGTGAAGGACAGGCTAATTAAAACGTACTGAAGGGGGCCAGGCGCGATGGCTCATGCCTGTAATCCCAGCACTTTGGGAAGCTGAAGCAGTAGATCACGTGAGGTCAGGAGTTCAAGACCAGCCTGGCCAACATGGCAAAACTCCATCTCAACTAAAAATACAAAAATTGCCGGGCGCGGTGGCTCACGCCTGTAATCCCAGCACTTTGGGAGGCCGAGGCGGGCGGATCACGAGGTCAAGAGATCGAGACCATCCTGGTCAACATGGTGAAACCCCGTCTCTACTAAAAATACAAAAAAAATTAGCTGGGCGTGGTGGCGCGTGCCTGTAGTCCCAGCTACTTGGGGGGCTGAGGCAGGAGAATTGCTTGAACCCAGGCGGTGGAGGTTGCAGTGAGCCGAGGTGACGCCACTGCACTCCAGCCTGGCGCCTAGTGACGGAGTGAGACTCTGTCTCACAAAAAAAAAAAAAAAAAAAAAAAAAAAAAAAAAAAAAAAA
>PVKV010001525.1:116564-146815 GCA_004027835.1 Alouatta palliata | reverse complement strand
AAAGTGCTGTGGAGAACTTTTTAGTTTTATGAGAAGTGGCACTTGGCATTTCCCCCTAATACACAATGGCTGGAAAATTTTAAAGGTTCTCAGTGAAGATCACATCTCTCAGACATTAATGAAGTTGGAAAGAATAGATCTCACCAATGTTAAGGGGACAGGGGTAGGTGGACGAGACACAAATAGAAACCAGGCCCAGCCCAACATAAGAAAATCTGTGGGTTGGGCGCAGTAACTCACGCTTGTAATCTCAGCACTTTGGGAGGCCAAGGCAGGAGGATCACTTGAGCCCAGGAGTTCAAGACCAGCCTGGGCAACATAGTGAGACGCAGTCTCTACAAAAAAATTTAAAAAATCAGCTGGACATGATGGTGTGTGCTTGTAGTCCCAGCTACTCAGGAGGCTGAGGTAGGAGGATCGTTTGAACCCAGGAGGTAGAGGCTGCAGTGAGCTATGATCATACCACTGCACTCTAGCCAGGAAAACAAAATGAGATCATGTCTCTAAAAAAGAAAAAATCTGTGTGTCCCAGCAATGACTATTCTTTCTCTACCACTATTTGCATACCCACACATATCCTTAAATCACCTTTGCTCAAGAGAGACAAAAATGACAGCCACATCTATCATACATAAAGGCCAGTTCTCTGCCCCCACTTCCTTTTTCATTGGTGATATTCCTTTTCAAAACGCTATGACTTTTACTATGCAAATAATAGGTGATAAATGCATAAATACTAGAAAATACAGATAACAAAGAAAGCATCCACTTGAAATCACATCAACCAGACATAACTACTGTTTTCATTTTGCCAAACACATTCCAGTCTCTTTTTTAATGAATGTATATACAGAAATATGTAAATCTGTAAGAGCAGTGTCATAATAAACTTATTGTTATAAAAGTTTTCACTCATCAGCATAATTTTGATCATATTTTCTTTTCTTTTTTTTTGAGACGGATTCTCGCTCTGTTGCCCAGGCTGGAGTGCAGTGGCACAGTCTCGGGTCACTGCAACCTCCACCTCCAAGGTTCAAGTGAGTCTCCTGCCTCAGCCTCCCGTGTAGCTGGGATTGCAGGTGTGTGCCACCACATGTGGCTAATTTTTGTATTTTTAGTAGAGACAGGGTTTCACCATGTTGGTCAAGCTGGTCTCAAACTCCTGACCTTGTGATCTGCCCGCCTTGACCTCCCAAAGTGCTGGGATTACAGGCATGAGCCATTGTACCCAGCCTTTTTTTTTTTTTAATTTTTTTGAGACAGAGTTTCACTCTTGTCACCTAGGCTGGAGTGCAATGTCACAATCTTGGCTGACTGCAGCCTCTGCCTCCCAGGTTCAAGCGATTCTCCTGCCTCAGCCTCCTGAGTAGCTGGGATTACAGGCATGCACCACTATGCCCTGCTAATTTTGTATTTTTAGTAGAAATGGAGTTTCTCCATGTTGGTCAGGCTGGTCTCGAACTCCCAACCTCAGGTGATCTGCCAGCCTCAGCCTCCCAAAGTGCTGAGATTACAGGTGTGAGTTACCGTGCCCAGCTCATATTTTCATATTACTAATCATCTACATCATTTTTAATGGTTAAGAATAATTAATTTGTGTGGAGGTACTATTTTGTGTGTGTGTGTGTGTGTGTGTGTGTGTGTGTGTGTGTGTGTAGCTGTGGTTGTTGTTTTGTTTCGTTTGGAGACAGAGTTTTGTTCTCTTGCCCCTGCTGAAGTGCAGTGGCACAATCATAGCTCACTGAAACCTTGAACTTCTGGATTCAGTTGATCCTCCCACCTCAGCCTCCCAAGTAGCTGGGACTACAGGTGTGTGCCACCACACCTGACTTTTTCTTTGTTTAAAGTTTTTGTAGAGATAAAGGTCCAATTCTGTTGCCCAGGTTGGTTGTGAACTCCTGGCCTCAAGTGATCCTCATGCCTCCGGCCTCCCAAAGTGCTGGGATTGCAGGTGTGAGCCACCGCGCCCAGCCTACCATAATATTTTAACCATTTCCCATTGATAGATATTTAGGATTTTAAAAATTCTGTAGACATATTTTTTAGATATATCTTTGGATTCTTACTTCATCTCCTTAGGATAAATCTTTAGAAGACTTACTGGCTGGGCAAGGTGGCCCATGTTTATAACCCCAGCACTTGGGGAGGCCAAGGCAAGAGGATCGTATAAGGCCAGGAATTTGAGGCTAGCTTGGGCAACACAGGCAACACAGCAAGATCCCATCTCTATTGATTAAGCAAAGAAACAAGGAAGAAGACACACAAAGCCATTTTTTTTTTTTTTTTTTTTTTTTGAGATGGAGTCTTGCTCTGTCCTCCAGGCTGGAGTGCTGTGGCATGATCTGGGCTCACTGAAATCTCTGTCTCCCAAGTTCAAGCAATTCTTCTGCCTCAGCCTCCTGAGTAGCTGGGACTACAGGCACGCGCCACCATACCTGGCTAATTGTTTTTGTATCTTTAGTAGAGATGGGATTTCACCATGTTGGCCAGGCTGGTGTCGAACTTCTGGCCTTAGGTGATCCACACACCTCGTCCTCCCAAAACGTTGTGATTACAGGCGTGAGCCACTATGCCCAGCCCGAAGAGTATGCATTATTTCAAGCCTTCTCCAAATTGCCAAATTCTTTCCTTTAGTGCCTTTTTCTCAGATACAGGCACTAGTCTAATCTTGTCTTTTATCTGATACATTTTTCTGGCTTTGACATAAACTGGTGTTTTTACAGCATTAACAACTAGATCAATGTGTACAGAGTAACCTAGAATTGGTTTTCAGTTGCAGGAGAAAATGTAGTGAGAGCACCTTGCCCCAGGAGATGCTGGCGTAAAGCGGAGAGTGCCGTGTGTATTCGTGTTGATTTCTCCTTTTGTGTTCTGAAGACAAGCTTCCTGATCAGATAGGGTCTGGGGATAATGAGGCCGTCAGCCACGTTTTATTTGCATGCCGCCTTTCGACTCTGTAGCTGTCTTATTTCCTGCTGCCCATCCTTCCCCTTGCTTTCTTTCGGCACCAGCTGTCTTGTTCTTTATCCCCTCCTTCTTCCTCTCCAAACCTGTCCTCAGGAAATGATCTGGTATCAGCCATTCCCACCTTGACAGAAATTGTAATCAGTGAATACACTCTACTAGTTTGCATTTATTTATTGATTATCATTTATTGATTATTTATCTTATTTTGTTTATTTGTTTGAGACGGAGTCTCACTCTGTCACTCAGGCTGGAGTGCAGTGGTGCCGTCTTGGCTCACTGCATCTTTCATCTCCAGGGTTCAAGTGACTCGTCCACCGCCTCAGCCTCCCAAGTAGCTGAGATTATAGGTGTGCACCACCATACTTGGCTAAAGTTTTTGTATTTTTAGTAAAGATGGGGATTTGCCTTGTTGCCCAGTCTCAAACTCCTGACCTCAAGTGACCCACCCACCTTGACCTCCCAAAGTGCTAGGATCGCAGGCGTGAGCCACTGCGCCTGGCCGAAAGCATTGTTCTTAATGGAAAAAATATATCAGATGAAGGTTTTGTTGTTGTTGTTGTTTTGAGAGGAGTCTCGCTCTGTCGCCCAGGCTGGAGTGCAGTGGCATGATCTCAGCTCACTGCAACCTCCTCCTCCTGGGTTCAAGCAAATCTCCTGCTTCAGCCTCCTGAGTAGCTGGGATTACAGGCACACACCACCACACCTGGCTAATTTTGTGTTTTTGGTAGAGACAGGGTTTCACCTTTGGTCAGGCTGGTCTCAAACTCCTGACCTTATGATCCGCCCACCTCGGCCTCCCAAAGTGCTGGGATTACAGGTGTGAGCCACAGCACCTGGCCTCTTTTTTTTTTTTTTAATAACCCTTACGTGTCAACCACATTAAGTATGGCTACGTAGTGTGAAGATGCTCCTGACCACCTGGGGAGCCCAGCTTTCTGCATAGACCGTTACTGAAGTTGGCACTGAGCAGAAAACAGGAGGGTGTGTATGTGGGAAGGTTGTGTGACTCTCCTTGTCGAGGGTTTTAGGCTTTAGTATGCAGCCTGGTACTGAAACCGGCTCAAGAGCCCCAGAGATGGTTGTTTTTGGATAAACATAGAAATGGACGCTTCTGCTGTTAAAGCTTGAAACTTGGTGTTTTTGTTTTTTTTTTTAATTTGACTTCCTTCCTCAGGAAAGGACCTTCAGGCCTCTAAAAAAGTATCAAAGGGCTGGGCGGGGTGGCTGTAATCCCAGCATTTTGGGAGGCCAAAGTGGGCAGATCATGAGGTCAGGAAATTGAGACCATTGTGGCTAACATGGTGAAACCTATGTCTAATAAAAATACAAAAAATTGGCCAGGCACAGTGGCTCACGCCTGTAATCCCAGCACTTTGGGAGGCCGAGGTGGGCGGATCACCAGGTCAAGAGATTGAGACCATTCTGGCTAACATACTGAAACCCCATCTCTACTAAAATAGAAAAATTAGCTGGGCGTGGTGGTACGCACCTGTAGTCCCAGCTACTTTGGGAGGCTGAGGCAGGAGAATCGCTTGAACCCAGGAGGTGGAGGTTGCAGTGAGCTAAGATTGTGCCACTGCACTCCAGCCTGGTGCCTGGTGATGGAGCAAGACTCTGTCAAAAAAAAAAAAAATACAAAAATACAAAAAATTAGCTGGATGTGGGGGCACATGCCTGTAGTCCCAGCTACTTGGGAGGCTGAGACAGGAGAATCACTTGAACCCAGGAGGCGGAGGTTGCAGTGAGCCAAGATCACACCACTGTACTCCAGCCTGGGTGACAGAGCGAGACTCCATCTCAAATAAATAAATAAATAAATAATTTAAAAAAGGCTTCTTCCTTGGCAATCGTTGAAATCTCAGTAAATGACTTTCTGTGCAGCAAGCGGTAGGACCTGGACAGAAGTGGTGGTGTCTCAGGAACAGTATGCTGGTCAACCAGTACTCTGTGGGAAAAGTAAGCCCACATTTGTAGCATTTGTTCATATTCCTGGTGTAGATACATGTGGCAGATTTCAAGCTACCAATAGTGTAACAACTGGCTCATACTATTCCTATTTACCAACCAAGCACGATGGCCTATGCCTGTAATCCCAGCACTTTGGGAGACCAAGGCAGGAGGATCATTTGAAATCAGGAGTTCAAGACCAGCCTGGCCAACATGGCAAAGCCCAGTCTCTCCTAAAAATACAAAAATTAGCCAGGCATGGTGGCGCATGCCTGTAATCCCAGCTACTCGGGAGGCTGAGGCAGGAAAATCGCTTGAACCTGGAAGGTAGAGGTTGCAGTGAGCTGCTATTGAGCCACTGCACTC
This sequence comes from Alouatta palliata, assembly GCA_004027835.1. Classification (NCBI taxonomy): domain Eukaryota; kingdom Metazoa; phylum Chordata; class Mammalia; order Primates; family Atelidae; genus Alouatta; species Alouatta palliata. Next base: position 141,535 of record PVKV010001525.1, on the reverse strand, counting down.
CAGCTGGGTGACAAAGCAAGATACCGTCTCAAAGAAAAAAGTCAACAACAAAAACAAAGGAAATGCCTGTGGGGCCTTACACACTTACTCTTTTCTACATGACGATGTCTTAAAGTTTAGTGGGTAGTAAAATCACCAAGTTTCAAAAATACAGATTTATGTCCCCTCCTCCCAATATTCTGATTCAAAAGTCTGGGTTGGCTCTAGAATCCGTACTTTATGAGTGAGTCAGCTGAGTCTGATGTAGAGGCTCAGGGGACACTTGGAGCGGCCCTGGGCTAGATCTCCTGAGTCCCACCCTTGTATGCCGATTGCTCGTCGGACACGAATGCATTCAGACCTGGAGAGTCACTCTGGCTCAGCCGCAAGTCAGAATTCTCCCCTCTTGGCTTTTATCAAAGGTCAAAACAAGAAGCAGCTGGAGAAGGAAATGTAGTGATTTCACTCGTTTTCATTTAACAATAAATTCCTTTGGGCTGGGCCCAAAATTCCTTTGGCTCATGCCTGTAATCCCAGCACTTTGGGAGCCTGAGGCAGGCGGATCACGAGGTCAGGAGATCGAGACCATCCTCGCTAACACAGTGAAACCCCATCTCTACTTAAAAAAAAAAAAAGTAGGCTGCGCACAGTGGCTCACGCCTGTAATCTGAGCACTTTGGGAGGCTGAGGCGGGTGAATCATGAGGTTAGGAGTTTAAGACCAGCCTGGCCAAGATGGTGAAACCCGTCTCTACTAAAAATACAAAAACTTAGCCGGGCATGGTGGCGGGTGCCTGTAATTCCAGCTACGCAGGAGGCTGAGGCAGAGAATTGCTTGAACCTGGGAGGCAGAGGTTGCAATGAGCTGAGATGGTGCCACTGCACTCCAGCCTAGGTGACAGAGTGAAACTCTGTCTCAAAAAAAAAACAAAAAAAGCAACCCCCAAAATTAGCTGGGTGTGATGGTGCACACCTGTAGTCCCAGCTACTTGGGAGGCAGAGGCAGGAGACGCGCTTGAACCCGGGAGGTGGAGGTTGCAGGGAGCCGAGATAGCACCACTGCACTCCAGCCTGGGTGACAGAGTGAGACTTGTGTCTCAATAACAATAATAATAATAATGATGAATTCTTTTTATAATTTAATTTTAGTGTGAAAAAGATATTATCTGAAAAGAGTCATCACATTTTCTTCCCCCTTGGTCCCTACGATGCTCAAAATAAGCTAAAACGCTTGTCCCACCCCTGGTTCTTGGTATAATTATGACTGCCTTTGTCTTCATAGTTTCTGATGCCTCCATTTTTATTTTATAGTGCCTTAAATCCTTTTTGGAAACGCACAATGTGTAACAAAGCAAAAAAAAAAAAAAAAAAAGATAAAACACAGAGAGATCTGTTAGATATCATTACATTAACAAGAGACTATCTATTGGTCCATCCGAAGTTGTGGACTTAGAGGGACTTCAGAGCACAGTTTTACTGTTCCATACCTTCTGTGCTTTTACACCCAATTCCCCTTTCTGCCATCTTCATTAGCACAGGACTCACTAGACCAGCAGTAAACCATAAGCAATGTTCTCAGCTCACTGCAACCTCCACCTCCTGGGTTCAAGTGACTCTCCTGTCTCAGCCTCCTGTGTAGCTGGGATTATAGACACCTGCCACCACACCCGGCTGATTTTTGTATTTTTAGTAGGTATGGGGTTTCATCATGTTGGGCAGGCTGATCTTGAACTTCTGACCTCAAGTGATCTGCCCGCCTTGGGCTACCAAAGGGCTGGGATTACAGGCATGAGCCACTGAGCCTGGCCTAGGTTTTGTTTTTTAACCACACTTAAAAAAATGTTTTTGGCTGGGCACGGTGGCTCACGCCTGTAGTCCCAGCACTTTGGGAGATGGAGGCAGGAGCATCACAAGGTCTACAGATTGAGACCATCCTAGCCAACATGGAGAAACCCCATCTCTACTAAAAATACAAAAATTAGCTGGGCGTTGTGGCACATGTTGATAGTCCCAGCTACTCAGGAGGCTGAGGCAGGAGAATCTCTTAAATCTGGGAGGCGAAGATTGCAGTGAACTGAGATTGCGCCTTTGCACTCTAGCCTGGGTGACGAGAGCAAAACTCCGTATGAAAAAAAAGTAACTAGAGTGATATAGTCACTTAGGGTCAGTTTAGCACTCGTGGGAGAGCACACCCCGCTCTCACTTGCATTATCTCTCTTGTTCACTTTGTTCTTTCATCATTTTGATCTGTAGAACTATCTAGAAGATTAGATGAAACTAAGATGGCCAGATTGTCCTGGTTATTTTGGCCTCTGCTTTTTTGGAAGACTGAAGGCCCCCTACATTTTCTGCTGCAGTCCTCCGGCATCTCAAATAGCTTAGAGTTCCCAATTCCTCCACTGCACCAGGCCCAAGGTTAATGGATGAGGGAGAACTAATTCATTGATTTAGATGTTGGGTCTGAGCCAGGCTTTTGTTTGTGCGGAGCTGCACTTTGGACTCAGAAGTTCTGCCAAAAAACCTGTGGCAATGCCATCCAATGTGGGACCAGTAACGGGAAACAAAATAAGATTTTTTTTTTTTTTTTTTTTTTTTTTTAGATAGAGTCTCATTCTGTTGCCCAAGCTGGAGTGCAGTGGCGCAGTCTCGGCTCACTGCAACCTCCGCCTCTCGGGTTCAAGCGATTCTTGTGTCTCAGCCTCCTGATTAGCTGGGACTACAGGCACACAGCACCATGCCTGACTAGTTTTTGTATTTTTAGTAGAGTATTTTTAATAAAATTAGCTGGATATGGTGGTACACACCTGTAGCCCCACCTACTATAACAGATTTCACCATGTTGACCAGTCTGGTCTCCAACTCCTGACCTCAAGTGATCCGCCTGCCTTGACCTCCCAAAGTCCTGGGATTACAGGTATGAACCACTGCACCTGGCTAAGAAGCTTTTCTAGAATGTGTCTCAGCTCCATCCATGAGCATGAGAGCGGGTCTTCCCTGTTATTCAAAACTGTAAAAACACTGAGTGTCTGATGAAAACTGGGCCATATGTAATTGTATTAGTCTGCTTTCATGCTGCTGATAAAGACATACCTGAGACTGGGAGATTTATAAAGAAAAAGAAGTTTAATGGACTCACAATTCCATGTGGCTGGGGAGGCCTCATAATCATGGTGGAAGGCCGAAGGCACGTCTTACATGGTGGCAGACAAGCAGAAAGTGAAAGCCAAGTGAAAGGGTTTTTCCCTTATAAAGTCACCAGATCTCGTGAGACTTATCCACTACCACGAGAACAGTATGGGAGAAACCACCCCATGATTCATTCATCTCCCACCGGGGCTCTCCCACAACACATAAGAATTATGGGAGCTGCAATTCAAGATGAGATTTGGGTGGGGACACAGCCAAACCATATCAGTAATAATAATAAATATTGTAACGGCTATCATTTTATATCATGTTTGACATTTTACAAGCCCTTCTATCTAAATCATCTCATGTGGTCCTAACAAAAATCACTTAAATTGGTTGTAGTATTCCCTTGTGAAGTTTAGAGTAGGTGAGTATTTGCCTAAGAACTCACAGTTAGTCATTTGTCTAAAGTTACAGAAGCAGTGATGGAGCCAGGATTTGAACACTGTGCTGTCAACTACCCTGGAAAGGAGGTGGTGTGGTGGTTATGAATCCTGTAAGATGTATTGTAAGAAGAATTTTTCAGGCTGGCAGCACTTTGGGAGGTTAAGGCGGGAAGATCACTTGAGGCCAGGAGTTTGAGACTAGCCTGGGCAACATAGCAAGACCCCAACTCTACCAAAAATATAAAAATTAGCTGGGTGTGGTGGTACATGCCTGTAGCCCCACCTACTTGGGAGACTGAGGCAGATGATCCCTTGAGCCCAGGAGTTTGAGGCTGCAGTCAAACTGTAATTGTGCCACTGTACTCCAGCCTTGACTGACCCTGTCGCTAGGAAAAAAAAAAAAAGAAGAAGAAGAAGAAAAAGAATTGCTTATGGAAGAGACCTACATACGAAATTACTTCAGTGGCTGGGTGTTGTGGCTCACACCTGTAATACCAGCACTTGGGGAGGCCCAGGCTGGTGGATCACAAAGTCAGGAGTTCAAGATTAGCCTGGCCAAGATGGTAAAACCCCATCTCTACTAAAAATACAAAAATTAGCCTGGCATGGTGGTAGGTCCCTATAATCCCAGCTACTTGGGAGGCTGAGGCAAAGAATTGCTTGAATCTGGGAGACAGAGGTTGCAATGAGCCTTGCTCTGTTGCCCACTGCACTCCAGCCTGGGCAGTGGAGCAAGACTCTGTCTCCAAAAAAAAAAAAAGAAACTCTGCTTGGGTTTTGATTTCTTGTTTGACGTGGAGAATCCATTATGCTGACTTTTCTCAGGTTAGGGCCATGTGAACTACTATACACAGTGTGGATGTGAATGTGGTCAGACCTGGAAGGACCGTGAGAATATTTGTGTAATTCTCCAGGCAGCCAGTCATTGTCTCAGAGTCAGGGCCCAGCACACAGAGAGTGGGCTTCTTTGCTCCCAGCCTGCAAAGTGGCACAGTGCATGGCGCCAGCTCCTACTGAGAGGGCCTCCCAGGTTCCACAGTGGAAGGCCAGGGATGAGGACGGTGGAGACAAGCTCTGAGCAGCTGGCGCCAGAGCAGCTGGGATTCCAAGCCATTCTGTGATGGAGCTGGGCCATGCTGGTAAGGACTTCCCAAAGGCGGTTCAAACTCTTAGTCTGCTGGGCAAGGAGCAGGTTGCAGGGACAAGGGGCACCCGTCCTACTGATCACCAGAGACTTCCAGTCTCTTCCTCTTCTGGGCTGTCCCCTCTCATTCCTGCCCAGCAGGAAGGAGGAAGGCAGATTTCTTCTCCAAATCCTGCTTTTGTGAGAGTGACCTGTGATTGGGTGATATGCTCCATAATTGTGTACCTGTTTACTTTTCTTTTCTTTTTTTTTTTTGAGATGGAGTCTCCCTCTGTTTCCCAGGCGAGAGTGGAGTGGCGCAGTCTTGGCTCACTGCAACTTCTGCCTCCCAGGTTCAAGCGATTCCCCCTTCAACCTCCTGAGTAGCTGGGATTACAGGCTCCTGCCACCACACTCCACTAATTTTTGTATCTTTAGCAGAGACAGGCTTTCACCATGTTGGCCAGGCTGGTCTCGAACTCCTGATCTCACCTGCCTCGGCCTCCCGAAGTGCTGGGATTACAGGAGATAGCCACCGCGCCCAGCCATGGTTTCCCATTTTTAACAGATGGGTAATGCACCCTCAGTACGACATACACAAAAGGCTTTCAATCTGCCACCGCCTTCCCTCTTACCATCATCTCATGACATGCCCCAGTGTGCGTTACTCCTGGGTACAGTGGGTGCCTGAGGTTCTCCCCAATACCATGCTCTATCATCTGTTCTTTTTCTCCTGGTTTTCTCTCTGCCTGGAATGTTGCAATTCCAACCGTGCAGCTATAGAATTCTCATGTATTTGTATCTGTTAAGCCCCTTTAAGCCCCTTTCAGAAGGTCATCACAGCCAGGCGCCTGTAATCTCAGCACCTTGGAAGGCTGAGGTGGGAGGATGTCTTAAGGCCAGGAGTTTAAGACCAGCCCTGGCAACATGGCGAGACAATATCACTACCAAAAAAAAAAAAAAAAAAAATTAAAAAATTAGCCAGGCATGGCAGTGTGCACCTGTGGTCACAGCTATTCAGGAGGCTGAGGTGGGAGGATTGCTTGAGCCCAGGAGGTTGAGGCTGCAGTGAGTTATGATGTCCACTGTACTTCAGCCTGGGTGGGTGAGTGAGACCCTGTCTCAAAAAAAAACCATAAAAATAAAAAATAAAGACAGTAATCACTTGATTCCATGCATTCCCAGTGAGCTCGGCATACACTCATATTATAGAACCTATCAAAATTTCACTTTCTTTTCCCATCAGCCTCCCCATTATTATGGAGGCAAATCCAAGAGTTGATTAGGTCATGTGCTATTTTACTGTATTCATTGGAATAGTTTGGGTCCCAAGCAGAGAATTTAGATAGCTGAGGGCAAGGATTATACCCTAATTGCCCTTCTTTTCATCCAAATGCCAGCTGATGATGCTAGAAGGTGATTAGATAGAGGAATCTTGAGATGTCGAATATTCAAAATTTTCTTTAGTAAATAATCTTTCTCCATCAATTACATTTAACATAGAGTATTTTGCCAATAGAAATAATCCCAAATTAAGTGCATATTTGTGAGTGCGTATTTGATGTGACCTTTTCAACTGAAAAAAAGGGCTTCTGTTAGTATTATACACAGAACTTTCAGTGCACTCACGCTTGTAAAACCAGCTATAGTTTTTGTAAAATGCATCTAAGAATGAGAATTTCTCATTAACAAATAATCGGCCAGGTGCAGTGGCTTACGCCTGTAATCCCAGCACTTTGGGAAGCCGAGGTGGGCGGATCACTGTAGGTCAGGAGTTTGAGACTAGACTGGCCAACGTGGTGAAAGCCTGTCTCTACTGAAAATACAAAAATTAGCCGGGCGAGATGTCAGGCACCTGTAATCCCAGCTACTCAGGAGGCTGAGGCTGGAGAATTGCTTGAACCTGGGAGGTGGAGGTTGCAGTGAGCCGAGATTGTGCCATTGCACTCCAGCCTGGGTGATAATAGCAAAAATCTGTCTCGAAAAAGAAAAAGAAAAAAAGAAAAGAAAAGAAAAAAATCATGCAAGAGGTAGAGGTTTCCTTGTCTAGGACATAGTAATCTGTCTCAAGAAAATTCTCCAGTTTGTGAGGGTGAGTTCAGATTGAATTGCCAGGGGATTCCCCTGACAAATGTTCTTATAATATTAAGTAGGAAAAAGTTTCCTGACTTGACTTTAATTTGATTCTCAGGGATTTAAAGATGTTTTCTTTGCAGCCATGGCAATGAACAAAACTGGAAACTATGAAAAGGCAAAATGAGATCATGAGGATAGTCATGTATCCCTGAAGATGTCCGTAATATATTTTTGTCAAAATTTGAATTACTTCTGGCCGCACACGGTGGCTCATGCCTGTAATTCCAGTACTTTGGGAGGCCGAGGCAGGTGGATAACTTGAGGTCACGGGTTCTAGACCAGGCTGGCCAACATAGTGAAACCCTGTCTCTACTAAAGATACAAAAATTAGCTGGGTGTGGTAGCACACACCTGTAACCCGAGCTACTCCGGAGGCTGAGGGAGGAGAATTGCTTGAACCTGGGAGGTGGAGGTTGTACTGAGCTGTGATCATGCCACTGCACCCGGCCTGGGTGACGGAAGGAGACTCTGTCTTAAAAAAAAAAAAAAAAAAAAAAAAAAAAAAATTTGAATCATTTCAGAATCTGTAGTTTTGTGACCTCCACCCCCAAAACAGAGCCTTGGGCTTTGGGCAACCTTGGCTAGAGAGGACAGCTGCGTGCCTCTAAGCAGAACTTGAGTTTAGCTCTTGCAGATGCGTTGTTCAACCCAGTGAAGTAGATTCCACCTCTGTCCCAGGGTGAGAATGTTTCAGTGAATTGCAGCGTTCATAGCCAACAACTTCTTCCTAATACCCCATGTTCTGGGTCCTTAGTAGATGTTCAGTAAGTATTTACTCACTTAGGTAAACCAGATGTCCTGCATGAGACCCGAAAGCTAGGATTTCTGCTTTCTGGAGTTTCTTGGTCTTCAATCAGTTATTAATGCATTTAGTCCTCAGTAATTGGCTGCTTTGCTGCCTTTATCCCCAGTGTCTTCTGTGATCAGCTAGAGTAATGCTTTCTTGCCGACACTAACCCTCCTGACAGAAGTTGAGGCTGGTTCTTCTACTTCCCTATAGATGATGGGACTTTTCCTCCACGCTCAGATGGTCTGGCCCATCTCTCCACTCCAACCCCATTCAACTGAATTTTCCAGCTCTCACTGCTTAAAAGTCATAGACTGGGTGCAGTGGCTCACACCTATAATCCCAGCTCTTTGGGAGGCTGAGGCAGGTGAATCACTTGAGGTCAGGAGTTGGAGACCAGCCTGGCCAACATGGTGAAAACCCGTCTCTACTAAAAGTACAAATTAGCCAGGCGTGGTGGCAGGTGCCTGTGATTCCAACTACTTAGGAGGCTGAGGCAGGGGAATCATTTGAACCCAGGAGGCAGAGGTTGCAGTGAACCGAGATCATGCCACTGCATTCCAGCCTGGGCGACAGAGCCAGACTCTGTCTCAAAAAATAATAATAAAATTCATGGTGAACACCCAGGAGTCTTGCTCTGTTGCCCAGGCTCCAGTGCAGTGGCGCGATCTCACCTCACTGCAACCTCCACCTCCCGGGTTCAAGCGACTCTTCTGCCTCAGCCTCCTGAGTAGCTGGGATTACAGGTGCGTACCACCATGCCCAGCTAATTTTTGTATTTTTAATAGAAATGGGGTTTCACCATGTTGGTCAGGCTGGTCTCAAACTCCTGACCTTGTGATCTGCCCCCCTTGGCCTCTTAAAGTGCTGGGATTACAGGTGTGAACCACCATGCTTGGCCCTACGAAGTTTTTTTTGTTGTCTTTTAGGATAGCAATAATTGATGACTAGTCCCCTGAAAATCTCCTGTACAATGAAAGCTCCTTCCTTTCTGAATTGCCTTCATCAGTAGAAGCAAACACCAATTTTCACAAACACTAGAAATGCCAGTGCCAGTTTCCCCTCCTAGGGCACCCAGGTTAGCCCACCTATGCCCTTCACTGCTTTGAGTTTACAAATCCAGGAACTCATGAGATAGAGTGGCAGTGTGCAGAGAATGTTCTAGTGAAAAGAAAAGGACAATCGAGGCCCCTTCATGGGAGGTGCTGTGTAATTGCTTTAAGAAGTTGGGATTCTCACCGGGCAGGGTGGCTCCTGCCTGTAATCCCAGCACTTTGGGAGGTCAAGGTGGGCGAATCACCAAGTCAGGAGATCGAGACCATCCTGGCCAACATGGTAAAACTCCATCTCTACTAAATATACAAAAATTAGCGGGGTGTGGTGGCACATGCCTATAATCCCAGCTACTTGGGAGGCTGAGGCACAAGAATCGCTTGAACCCAGGAGGCAGAGGTTGCAGTGAGCCGAGATCGCGCCATAGCACTCCAGCCTGGCATTAGAGTGAGACTCTATCTCAAAAAAAAAAAAAAAAAAAAAAAAAAGAGAGAGAAAATGAGACAAGGATGATGTCGCAGGGCTCACATTTTCAGCCTTTCTCTTGTGTGTGAAGGCTGCTGCTGGTGCTTCTCTCTTTCTTTCTCCCTCCCTCCTCTCCTCCCCTCCCCTCCCCTCCCTTTCCCTCTTCTCCTACCTTCCCCTTTCTTTCATTTCTTTTCCTTTCTTTCCTTACAGGGTCTTGCTCCATCACTCAAGCTGGATTGCAATGGTGCAATCATGGCTCACTACAGCCTCAAACTCCTGAGCTCAAGTGATCCTCCCATCTCAGCCTCCCTAGTAGCTGGGACTACAGGTGCACACCACCACGCCCAGCTAATTATTTTGTTTTGTTTTGTTTTGTTTTAAGAGACAGGCTTTCACCATGTTGCCCAGGCTGTTCTCAAACTCCTGGACTCAAGCGATCCAGCTGCCTTGGCCTCCCAGAGTGCTGTTCTTAACATGGGAGTTACTGATAAACATCCCACTTATGAAGGCCACTCATGTTTTCCAGCCCAGCGCCTGAGGGGAGGCTGTTGAAGGGATGTCATGGTGCAAGTGAGTTTCTTTGCCTATTTGGGCTCCAGTCCTCATTAACAGACTGGAGGTGACAGCAGCCACAAGAACAACTCCCTAAAAGCTTTGCTGGCAGGAGGCAAAAGAGATGATGTACCATCCCCGGAACACCCTAGGTGCTCAATAAATGGCCGCTGTGGCATGGGAGGCTGCTTCCCAATTCTCCTTCTTCGCCACAGGGTTCTTGTAAAACTCCTAACTATCCTTGGAGGCCTAAATTCCCCACTGCGGCCCCTACTCTGTGACCTCCTGGTTTCATAATAAACATAATGACAGCTGGGCCAGGTGCAGTGGCTCAGCCCTGTAATCCCAACACTTTGGGAGTTCCAGGCAGGAGGATTGTTTGACATCAGGAGTTTGAGATCAGCCTGGGCAACATAGTGAGACCTCATCTCTACAAAATTGAAAAAAAAGTTAGCCAGGTACAATGGCATATGCCTACAGTCCCAGCTACTTGGGAGGCTGAGGCAGGAGGACCACTTGAGACCAACAGTTTGAGGCTGCAATGATTATTCCACTGAACTCCAGCCTGGGCAACAGACTCCGTTTCTTAAAAAAAAGAGAGATAATAACAGCTAATTTATTGAGCACCTGCTATGTACTGGGAGGTACCTAAACACTTTATATGCATCAACTCACTTAATCCTTGCAACAATACCATGAGATAAACACACTGTCATTTCTAGCTCACAGGTGAGGAAACTGAGGCACAGGAAGGCTTTGTTTTGCTGCCCAGTTGCTGTAACTCAGAAAGCAGGGTACTGGCCTCTGGGCTTGGGCTCGGTCCCAGGGCATCCCCCAGCTTCTCCTTTAACCCTGGAGTCTTTGTGGGCTTGATCTGACAAAAACCCAGCAAATATTTGGAAGACGGTTTGGAGGGAAATGTGCTTTGCGTTTCCAAAACCAACACGTCCATAAACTTTTGGAAAAACGTTCCTTTGTCGAGTCAAGGCTGTTGATATTTGAGGTGGGGTTGGAGCTCCTAAGTAGCTATGGGCTGAGCTGCGCTGCAAGGTGGTCGCCCCAACCCTGCCACAGAACTGCAGCCCACACCACCGGGGACTCCTCTGAGTCAGTGCGTCTGGCAGGCTTCCAGCAATTACTTTATGTTTTTGGACCATCTACCTGGACTGGCCCAGTTTCCAGTGGCTTGTTCCATGTAACTCTCCAGAGACAGCTGTGATGTTTCAGAGCTGGCTCCCTTTGAAGGAGCTCTCATTCACAGACTGGATCTTCAGGTTATCAAATACTGTCACTATGACTTGTCACTTGCATGAAAGCATTTTTCATTCTCCATGTCCCTTTCACATCATAGCTCCAGGGAGATGGAAAATGATTTCATCTTTTCTTCCCTTATTTATTTACTTATTTGATTTTTTTTTTTTATAGAGTCTCACTCTGTCCCCCAGGCTGGAGTGCAGTGACGTGATCTCAGCTCACTGCAACCTCCGCTTCCCGAGTTCAAGCGATTCTCCTGTCTCAGCCTCCTGAGTAGCTGGGACTACAGGAGTACATTACCATGCCCAGCTAATTTTTGTGGTTTTACTAGAGACAGAGTTTCACCGTGCTTGCCAGGGTGGTCTCGAACTCCTGCTCTCAAGTGATCCACCCACTTTGACCTCCCAAAGTGCTAGGATTACAAGCATGAGCCACCATGCCCAGCCTCTTATTTAGTTTTTAATTTTTATTTAGTTAGAGACAGGGTCTCACCATGTTGCTAGGTTGGTCTCAAACTCCTGGGCTCAGGTGATCCTCCCGCCTCAGCCCCTCAAAGTGTTGAGATTACAAGCGTGAGCCACTGCACCCTGCCTAGTCCCTTATTTAGAAGTAGGGAGATTTGTTCCTCCTTAGAAGGAACCCTTTGTTGCTGCTGATGGTGACAGCGATGTTTTCCTGAGTGTATTCTGTGTCCTTAGCGGCGTGCCCAGGTCTTTATGTGCCATCTCGCCACTTCCACAGATGAGGAAACAGAGGTTCAGAGGACTTGTGCCTAGGCGGAGCTGGGGTTGAAACCCAATTTAGTGCCAAAGCCTGTTTTCCTAACCACCAGGCTCTCCTGCCTCCAGCTGCCTGCCGTCACCCGTGGGGATCAAGAGGGTACACGTGGGACTAGTCCAAACAGCAAGCGACTCTCAAAAATCCCTCTTTGCTTCTGGAATCCATTGTTGATGAGATTTACTTGTTCTGTTTAGGCTAATATTGACGTTGATTTGCATTTTGTGAGTTTACAGTAGCTCAAGGTATGGAAACTGGGAGAGGGGAATCAAGGAAGAAGTCAGACAGAGATTGGAAATCAGCCTCATTGCACCAACAAAGTGGTGGCTGTGGAACTGGGTAACCGAGGCTTGGCTATGTGTGTGGGTTTTATGGTAGATGAAATGAATTTTGGTCTGTGATGCAGGTTCATTGAGTTCAGACACTTCTAATTTAAAATTCACAGCAACCAAACAGTAGCTGATTTGAAGCCTTTCTGTATTTACTTAGCACAAAAATAAATTCTTTTGGCTGGGTGCAGTGGCTCACGCCTGCAATCCTAGCACTTTGGGAGGCTGAGGCAGGCCGATCATGAGGTCAGGAGATTGAGACCAGCCTGGCCAATGTAGTGACACCCTGTCTCCACTAAAAATACAAAAATTAGCCGGGCATGGTGGCGCATGCCTGTAGTCCCAGCTACTCGGGAGGCGGAGGCAGGAGAAGAGCTTGAACCCGGGAGGTGGAGGTTGCAGTGAGCCACGATTGCACCATTGCACTTCAGCCTGGGAGACAGAACGAGAGTCTGTCTCAAAAAAGTGTTTTGTTTAAAGATCATACAAATGAATGAGGTAAATAAAGATGTGGGAGACAGTTGAAGATAAACTGTTCTGGGGGAGTTTTCAGTGCTTTGGTCACTGCATTTCTTTCCAGACAACAATCCCTATTAAGTATGTGTCTGATTCCCAGTTTATTTATTTATTTATTTTTTTGGAGACGGAGTTTCGCTCTTGTTACCCAGGCTGGAGTGCAATGGCGCGATCTCGGCTCACCGCAACCTCTGCCTCCTGGGTTCAAGCAATTCTCCTGCCTCAGCCTCCCGAATAGCTGGGACTACAGGCACGTGCCACCATGCCCAGCTAATTTTTGTATTTTTAGTAGAGATGGGATTTCACCATGTTGACCAGGATGGTCTCGATCTCTTGACCTCGTGATCCACCCGCCTCGGCCTCCCAAAGTGCTGGGATTACAGGCGTGAGCCACCGCGCCTGGCCGATTCCCAGTTTATTAATGTGGTCCCCATGGACGCCTCGATGAGGCAGCTTTCTGTTAGGCCAGGTTGTCATCCTCCTTTTTCAAATGCTGAGATTAAGATTTTCTCCAATTATGATCAGTCTTCTTTCTGATTTAATGAAGTCTGATTAGTTTCAGAAAAATTTTTATGACTGTACCTGCCATACTTTTGCAGCGGTCAGCACCTGGCTTGCCACAGTGGGATGCATGGATTTAGCGTGTGTGAAGAGAAGGGAGGATATCTCTGTGAGCCAAAGAAACCGCGACTCATGGCAACACGAAGAGTGGGTTCCCTTGGTAAGGACCCCATTTTTTCTCATGGCTGTTTTTGGAAAAGATGAGCTGCCCCGGGCAAGATCTTCTTCAGAAACATCACTTTCCATGAAAACACAATTCAAAGAAAATGCAGAGGAAATCAGACGCCTGTGTGCCTTTTTGGACCAGCGTTTTTTTGTTTTGTTTTGTTTTGTTTTTTTTGAGACAGAGTCTCGCTCTGTCACCAGGCTGGAGTGCAGTGGCATGATCTCAGCTCACTGCAACCTCCATCTCCTGGGTTCAAGTGATTCTCCTGCCTCAGCCTCCTGAGTAGCTGGGATTACAGGCACATGCTACCACACCCAGCTAATTTTTGTATTTTTTGTAGAGATGGGGTTTTACCATGGTGACCAGGATGGTCTCGATCTCTTGACCTTGTGGTCCGCCCGCCTCAGCCTCCCAAAGTGCTGGGATTCCAGGTGTGAGCCACAGCGCCTGGCCTAGCACTTGTTTTTAATGGGGGCATCTGATACTTGTTCCCATAAACAGGCCCCTCTCTCTCCTTCATCTCGTTCTTATTTACCCATCTGCAGAAAAAAACACAAGGCTGCCTCTCTAGCTCCGAGACGATTTGGACATAATGCGGCTTGCTTGGCACATATATCTTTTTTTTTTAAACATTCTTTTGGACTATTCAAGATAGAGAAAAGAAATTACAGGCTGGGCAAGGTGGCTCATGCCTGTGGCTGAGGCAGGTGGATCACCTGAGGTCAAGAGTTTGAGACCAGCCAGGCCAACATGGCATCTCTACTAAAAATACAAAAATCAGCTGGGCGTGGTGACACACGCCTGTAATCCCAGCTACTCGGGAGGCTAGGGCAGGAGAATCACTTGAACTCGGGAGGAGGAGGCTGCAGTGAGCTGGGACAGTGCCACTGCACTCCAGCCTGGGTGACAAAGAGAGACTCCATCTCAAAAAAAGAAATTACACACGTGTTCAGGCCATATACAATTTCCAAACTCCTAAGATCATGACCTGATATTGACTATTATTTAGCCTAGTGCACTGGTCTAAGATGTCTTTCACATGTCTTCATTACCAGCGTCATTCATTCATGCATGCATTCATTCAACAAGCATGTGCTGATTGAGGTACATGTGCCATCACTGATGGTCAGGCGGACTGACTTGCCTCTTCCTAAGAGGATGACCACTTCTAGTTGCTTTCTGGTGCTGGTGGTGGGTTTTCCTGATGCACATCTTGCCTAGAGATTGCTTGTGAAGGGGGGTACTCATTTCCCAAGCACAGTTGAGTAGGGAGCGCAGGGTAGACTGTTAGAGTATAGGGACAGTCAATGACCCCGGCCTCCTGGCCACCTTGTTCTGATCAGTTAGGCTGTTGGACTCAGCTGTGCTGTGGCTTGTGATGATGGCAAAGGGTACAAGTCAAGCTGATTTGCAAAGTTTTATCCTTGGATGCAGCAGTCCTCCCTAAGTCCTTGACAATTGACCCCGCACCGAGGGAGCCACATAGGTGACAGTCACCTGCCACTGCAGACCCTTTTGATGGGAACATGAGCCCCAGTAGATGACTTTCAGTGTGGACTCCATCAATGATTCATGTGTCACTCCTAAAGAATAGAGTAAGCTGGGCCATGAGTGGTGGCTCACACCTGTAATCCCAGCACTCTGGGAGGCCAAGGCAGGAGGATCATGAGGTCAGGAGTTCTAGATCAGCCTGACCAACATGGTGAAACCCCGTCTTTACTAAAATCATAAAATTAGCAGGGCAAGGTAGCCTGTGCCTGTAATCTCAGCTACTCAGGAGGCTGAGGCAGGAGAATCGCTTGAACCCGGGAGGCGGAGGTTGCGGTGAGCCGAGATTGCGCCACTGCACTCCAGCCTGGGCAACAGAGCAAGACTCCATCTCAAAAAAAAAAAAAAAGAATAGAGTAAGTAAATTTATGTCCACTCCTATGGAGTCTGAGCTCAGCTGGAAAGGTTTCTGTTTTGGAAAGTAAATCTCAGATGATCAGAACTTTGAGTTCCTTTGCAGATTCAGGTTTACCTTGAGATTAACACACCGATTCTCACCTCAAAGAAATGAAACCAGCTTGTGCTCAGATTTTACTACTGGGTTTTTTTTTTTTTTTTCTATTTAGCAGTGTTTCATTTTAAAAACCACACCAAGCTTTTTATTTTGTTTTTCTTTTTTCACCCAAGAAGAGGCCCAGAATTGCAAAATCTGTTTCTTAGGTTTAGTCCAGACATATGTTTCTCAGAACATTTGCTTTTACCTGAGTAATAAGTAAGAGAAAAGGAATGAGAGAAATGGATGATCTTCATGTTCACGTGGAATAATGTATAAAAGTACACGTAAGGCGGGGCGCGGGGGCTCACACCTGTAATCCCAGCACGTTCGGAGGCCAAGGTGAGCGGATCATGAGGTCAAGAGATTAAGACCATCCTGGCCGACATGGTGAAATGAAACCCTGTCTCCACTAAAAATATAAAAATTAGCTGGGCATGGTGGCACACACCTGTAGTCCCGACTACTTGGGAGGCTGAGGTGGAGAATTGCTTGAACCCAGGAGGAGGAGGTTGCAGTGAGTCGAGATCATGCCACTGTATTTCAGCCTGGCAACAGAGTACTTCACCCTAGTGATGGAGTGAGACGGTCTCAAAAAAAAATGAAAATAAAAATTAAAAAGTACATACATGAGGCCAGGTGCCGTGGCTTACACTTGTGACTAAAAAATTAGGCATGGTGGTGCATGCCTACAGTCCCAGATACTCGGCTGAGGCATGAGAATGGCTTGAACCTGGGAGGCTGTGTTTGCAGTGGGCTGAGATCAGACTACTGCACTCCTGCCTGGGCAACAGAGTGAGACTATGTCTCAAAAAAACAAAAAGTACATGAATGAAAGATCTTTGAAACAATGAAAAGTTCTACAGGTGTATGTAAAATTGCCGTCGT
Organism: Alouatta palliata; assembly: GCA_004027835.1. NCBI lineage: Eukaryota > Metazoa > Chordata > Mammalia > Primates > Atelidae > Alouatta > Alouatta palliata. The sequence continues at coordinate 125,331 of PVKV010001525.1, read as the reverse complement.
GAAAGCAGTGTGTTATTGGTAAAAACAGTAGAACACAGATGAGTAGAGCACAGAAGACCATTATGAAGCAGATCCCAGAACATGTAATAAGAGTTTATGATAAAGGCATTTTACAAACCGTTGCTAAAAGAATGGATTATTTAATTAATGAAGGTAAGAGAATGAAGTATCTGAGAGAGGTCTGGAGTTGTGTTTACCTTCACCATCAGAGATAAAACTGTGTCAAAATGAATTCAAGATGGATTAAGAGCAAAATGCAATATAAAACTATTAAAAAAATCCAAAGAAAATCTAAATGATCTCAGAGTCAAAGAGGATATTATTTATTTAGACATAATCTCACTTTGTCACCAGGCTGGAGTGCAGTGGTGTGATATTGGCTCACTGCAACCTCCACCTCCCGGGTTCAAGTGATTCTTCTGCCTCACCTCCTGAGTAGCTGGGACTACAGGTGTGTGCCACCACGCCCAGCTAATTTTTGTATTTTTAGTAGAGACAGGTTTTGAAATGTTGGCCAGGCTGGTTTTGAACGCTTGACCTCAAGTGATCTGTCCACTTCAGCTTCCCAAAGGGTGAGATTAGAGGCATGAGCCACCATGCCCGGCCTATGAGGACACTGTAATTTTAAATAATCAATGGAAGAAATTAAAAAGGGAGACCCATAAATTATATTAAATGTAAAACATTTTTTGGTCAAAATATCATAAGCAAAATTAAAATACATATTACAACAAATACCAATCAAATATATTAAGAACTTTAAAAACATAAAACAAGCCAGAGCAGTGACCCACATTTATAATCCCAGTGCTTTGGGAGGCCCAGGTGGGAGGATTACTTGAGGCCAGGAGTTTGAGAACAGCTTGGGATACATAGCAGCATCCTGTCTCTACAAAAAATACACACATGCCTCTAGTCCTGGCTACTCATGGGAGAATCACTTGAGCCCAGGAGTTCCGGGATGCAATGAGCTATGATTGCACCACTGTACTCCAGCCTGGGCAACAGGGTAAAACCCTGTCTCAAAAAAAAAAAAAAAAAAAAAAATTGGCTGGGCGCAGGCACAGTATCTTATGCTTGTCTGTAATCCCAGCACTTTGGGAGGCCAAGGTGGGTAGATCAGCCTGACCAACATGGTGAAACCCTGTCTCTTGTAAAAATACAAAAATTAGCCGGGCGTGGTGGTGTGCACTTGTAGTCCCAGCTACTCAGGAGGCTGAGGCAGGAGAACAGCTCTCACCCAGGAGGCAGAGGTTGCAATGAACCGCAATTGCACCACTGCACTCCAGCCTGGATGACAGAGCAAGACTCCATCTCAAAAAAAAAGGACATATATATGTAATGAATGCTTTGCACCAAGAGAAAAGTAAGTGCAAAGTAAGTAAAAATATAGATAATTCGTAGAAATACATGTTAATAAAAAATACATTTTAAAGAATTCAAACACTCAAGGAACAAAACGATTATTTAAATGTAATTCTGTGATTCTAGTTTTCCCTTATCAAATTAGCAAAGACAAGGAGAATACTTAACTCTAGGGTACACTTGCAGGAAAACAAGCCCTTTCATGTACTCTTGAGGAATGTGTAAATTGCTGAAATCTTTTTTGAATACAATTTGTCCATATAGATCAACAGTCCTAAAAACATTGATGCCCTTTGCTCTAGTAAGTTCATAGCACAAAGTCATCAGAGAGATCCGGACCAATATTTATATCCTGGGGTTTCATTGCAGCGTTATTTATAATAATGAACAATTGGAAGCAACTCAGATGTTCAGCAGAGAGCAACTGTAAACAGCATTGTGATACATCAAGAAAATGGGAGCTTATGTGGCTGGTAAACGCCTTGTGCTGTCTTAGATGTGGTTTGTCCCTGCAGAACTCGTATTGAAATTTGATACCCAATGTAGCTATGTCAGGAGGTAGGGCCTAGTGGGAGGTGTTTGGGGTATGGGGGACAGATTCCTCATTAATAGATCAGTGCTCTTCTGCAAGGGTAAATGAGTTCTCCCTCTGGCAGGAATAGATTAGGAGTGCAGATTGTTTAAAAAAAAAAAAAAAAGTCCACAGGGCTTACACCTGCAAACCTTGGAGGCTGAGGCGAGAGGATGGCTTGAGTCCAGGAGTTTGAGACAAGCCTGAGCAACATAGCGAGACCTCATCTCTACAAAAATAAAAATTAAAAAATTACCTGGGCATGGTGGCATGGGCCTGTAGTTTCAGCTATTCGGGAGGACCACGTTGCCATAAGTAGCTTAGAAATTAGATAATCGGCAGCATTTACTAAGCACCTGCTGTGTACTAACACTACTCTTGCTTAAGCCTGGGGGTTGGAAGCTGCAGTGAGCTGTGATCATGCCGCTGTGCTCCAACCTAGGTGACAGTCTGACGCCCTGAAAAAAAAGTGTGGCTTCTCCAGTTTTTCTTTCTTGCTTCCTTTCCTGCCTTGTGATCTTTCCACACCTCCACTTCTCTCCTGTTTTCTGCCTGGAGTGGAGGCCCTCACCTGATGCAGCTGCCCAGTCTTGTACTTTCCAGCCACCAGAATCATGAGCCAAATACATTTCTTTTCTTGATAAATTACCAAGCCTCAGGTCTTCTGTAATAGCAATACAAAACAGACCAAGACATTTTGTTTTGAAAGAATACTCCATATCATCGGGAAAGTCTCATAAAATGGTGTTATGTGAAAATAGATACACTGGAATTTGGAAATAAATACATATTTAGAAATGAAACAGGAAAAAAATATGCCAAGATGTAAACTGGTTTTTCTCTTATTGATAGGATTTTAGGTTTTGCTGTCTTCCGTCTTCCAGAGCTCCATTCCCCTTCCCTCCACCTGTCTCCCTCTCCCCGCCCCGTCCTTTCCTTTCCTTTTCGAGAAACGGTCTTGCTCTGTCACCCATGATGTAATGCAATGGTGCAATCATGGCTCACTGTAGCCTTGAACTCCTGGGCTCAAGCTATCCACCCATCTCAGCCTCTCAAGAAGTTGAGACTACAGATGTGTGCCACCACACCTGGCTAATTAAAATACGTATATATAGGCTGGGCGTGGTGGCTCACGCCTGTAATCCTAGCACTTTGGGAGGCCGAGGCAGGTGGATCATGAGGTCAGGAGATTGAGACCATCCTGGCTAACATGGTGAAACCCATCTCTACTAAAAATACAAACAGTAGCCAGGCATGGTGGCATGTGCCTGTATTCCCAGCTACTCGTTAGGCTGAGGCAGGAAAATTGCTTGAACCCGGGAGGCAGAGGTTGCAGTGAGCCAAGATTGCGCCACTGCACTCCAGCCTGGGCAACAGAGTGAGACTCAGTCTCAAAAAAATATTTTTATATATAGAGACAGGGTCTCACTCTGTTGCCCAGACAGGTCTTGAATTCCTGGCCTCAAGTGATCTTCCTGCCTTAGCCTGCCAAAGTGTTGGGATTATAGGCATAAGCCCCTGCGCCCAGCCCAGATTTCTACCATAAGCCTGGATTGTATAATGCAGAGCATAAATAACAAATAGGAATAGGTAGCAACGTTTATTTTCACCAAACTGAAAAGCACTGCCCAAGTGCAATTTCATTATATTTATTACTCTCTAATACTGACTCTAAGCCCATTATCAATCAATCCAAAAGCCTGTGATCTAGATAAATCTAGACAATCCAAAGCCCTTCATCTAACATTGAAGTTCCCTGGAGATCAGGCCCCTGGCTACTTTCCTGTTCCTGTTATTTACCATAACAGGCCGGCCTCCTCTTGAGCCCCTAAAACACTTCTGAGTCTCCTCTGCTCTGCTTTTTTTTTGAGATGGAGTCTTGCTGTTGTTGCCAAGGCTGGGCTCACTGCAACCTCCACCTCCCGGGTTCAAGCGATTCTCTTGCCTCGGCCTCCTGAGTAGCTGGGACTACAGGTGTGAGCCACCATGCTTCGCAAATTTTTGTATTTTTAGGAGAGATGAGGTTTCGCCATTTTGGCCAGGCTGATCTTGAACCCCTGACATCAGGTGATCTGGCTTCGCCAGCCTCCCAGAGTGCTGGGATTACAGGCGTGAGCCACCGTGCCCCACCCCTCTGCTCATTTGCATGTGCTGTTCTCTCCATCTGGAATTTTCTCAGTCCTTCTCCCTGCCCATCCACGTCCCCAGGGGTTCATATCAAGTCCTCTCTACTCCACGAACATCATCTCAGTCAAGTCTCTAAATCCTACAAGCCTTTGTTATAGTAAATAATTATGTTATCTAACTTTCTTTGACAGCGTCTGTTTCTGCAACTGAATTGCAAGTACCTTGTGGTGTCTAGTGTGAGACTTATTATATAAGAGTAGTGTACACAGCAGGTGCTCAATAAATACTGCAGATCATGTCATTTCTAAGCTACTTGTGGCAACATGGTCTTCCATGCATTCAGGAAACGTTTTCTTTTTATTTGCATATTTCCCTTCTGCTGTCCCCAGACAAAGCCATTTAGAGACCAATGAACCAGACCCTGGGCAACCTCAATGAGCCCGTGAGCATCCCAGACCGAACGAAAATTCAGCTGTAGACCTAGCAGAGGTTTATTCATATTGTTTATGCCTTTCTTTTTCTTCTTCTTTTTTTTTGAGACAGATTCTTGCTTTGTGGCCAGGCTTGAGGGCAATGGCACAATCTCGGCTCACTGTAACCTCTGCGTCCTGGGTACATATACGTACCAGGTGGCATATATATATGAATGTGTATATATATATATAAATCTATCTATCTATCAAGTGGGTCTTTTCCAGCACAGAGGTGTGTGAAAAGCAACTCTCTCTCTCTCTCTCTCTCTCTCTCTCCATATACATAATATATATATGTATATATGTAATTTTTTTTTTTTTGAGACAGAGTCTTGCTCTTTGCCCATGCTGGAGTAGTGCAGTGGCATGATCTTAGCTCACTGCAACTTCCGCCAAATTCTCATGCCTCAGCCTCCCAAGTGGCTGGGACTACAGGAATGTACCACCAGGCCTGGACAATTTTTGTATTTTTAGTAGAGGCAGTCTTTGGCCATGTTGGCCAGGCTGGTCTTGAACTCCTGACCTCAGGTGATCTGCCAGCCTCGGCCTTCCAAAGTGCTGGGATTACAGGTGTGGGCCACTGCACCCAGCCAGACCCACCTGCTATATTAACTCTACACAGATGCTTGGACTCTTCTGTTCTTTTAACCTAGCAAAGGAAGGAGTTGTAAAACATGGAGACTTCTTTTTATTACATTTTTAAATAAATGACATTAGCTGGGCGTGATGGCTCACTACTGTAATCCCAGCACTTTGGGAGGCCAAGGTGGGCAGATCATTTGAGGTCAGGAGTTCAAGACTAGCTGGGCCAACATGGCGAAACCCCATCTCTACTAAAAATATGAAAATTAGCCCGGTGTAAAGGCATGTGCCTATAGTCCCAGCTACTTGGGAAGCTGAGGCAGGAGAATTACTTAAACCTGGGAGGCAGTGGTTACAGTGAGCTGAGATTGTGCCATTGCATTCCAGCCTGGATGACAGAACAAGACTGTGTCTTGAAAAAAAAAAAAAAAAGGCCAGGTGTGGTGGCTCACACCTGTAATCCCAGCACTTTGGGAGGCCAAGGTGGGCAGATTACGAGGTCAAAAGCTCAAGACCGTCCTGATCAACATCGTAAAACCCTGTCTCTACTAAAAACACAAAATTAGCTGAGAGTGATGGTGCCTGCCTGAAGTCCCAGCTGCTTGGGAAGCTGAGGCAGGAGAATAACTTGAACCTGGGAGGGGGAGGTCGCAGTGAGCTGAGATCGCACCATTGCATTCCAGCCTGGGCAATATGAGTGAAACTCCGTCTCAAAAAAAAAAAAATTATAATCTTTCATTTTAGTTTCGCAGTTTAAGGGAGGATGAGACATCCTTACAGAGTTGGGGCCAGCTGTGTTTATATTGAACATCAGGGCTGGGGCCTAGGCATGGTGACAGGCGTGGGTGGCTACAAGGTATTGGCAAGAGGTCACAGACTCAGACACCTGCATGGCGAGGCATGTAGCAAACTGGGCGGGTGTGAGACAGTAGCCGTGGGTGGGGCCAGAGGTGGCAGTACAGGATATTTAAGCTTCCTGAGCCTTTACTTGCTCAGGCCTCTGGAGGGACCCTAGCCATTTTGTATTTATAATTCAATTTATTTTTCTTAGAGAAGTCACTCCAACTAATACAAGCTTCAGGCCCAATAAAGCCTATCCTTGTGCCAGTGGAACTCTCGTACCCAGCGTGCCCTACCCTAAATAAGTTGGACCGTTCGGCCTCAAGTGATGACAGCTTATCAGAAGTGTTGCTAGGCTTTTAATTTTTCCAGAGCAGGAGGAATCCGGATTTTTGTATGAAATCTCTGACATTTTAAATGTTGGTAACTTACAGGCAGGCACGGTGGCTCACACCTGTAATCCCAGCACTTTGGAAGGCTGAGGCGGGGGGATCATTGGAGGTCAGGAGTTCGAGACCAGCCTGGGCAACATGGTCAAACCCTGTCTTTACTACAAATACAAAAATTAGTTGAGCATGGTGGCTTGCACCTGTGATGACAGTTATTTGGGAGGCTGAGGCAGGGGAATTGCTTGAACCCAGGAGGTGGAAGTTGCAGTGAGCTATCAGTGGCCTGGGTGACAGAGTGAGATTGTCTCAAAAAGAAAAAAAATGTTGATAACTTACAGCAAACAAAAAACCACTGTGTCCAAACAAGTTGTGTGTGTATATAGGCTGAAGAGTGAACTCACGGACTCTGTGACTTCTGGTTATTTGAGTTCAGAGGAATTGCAGAATTGCCAAATTCTGTCATTTGGCTCCATGGCAGGGTCTACCTGCCCTCCATCCTCTACCTGTTAGAACAAGTTTGGGGCTGGGGGTGGTGGCTCATGCCTGTAATCCCAGCACTTTGGGAGGCTGAGGCAGGTGAATCATGAGATCAGGAGTTTGATGCCAGCCTGGCCAGTATGGTGAAACCCCGTGTCTACTAAAAAAATACAAAGATTGGCTGGGCGTGGTGGCACACCCCTGTAGTCTCAGCTACTTGGGAGACTGAGAAAAGAGAATCAATTGAACCCAGGAGGTGGAGGTTGCAGTGAGCTAAGATTGTGCCACTGCACTCCAGCCTAAGCGATAGAGAGAGACTCTGTCTCTGTCTCAAAATACAAAACAAAACAAAACAAAAAATGGCAGAGCACAGTGGCTCACGCCTGTAATCCCAGCACTTTGGGAGGCTGAGGCAGGCGTATCACGAGGTCAGGAGTTCGAGACCAGCCTGACCAATATGGTGAAACCCCGTCTCAACTAAAAAAAAAAAAAAAAAAAAATTTAGCCAGGAGTGGTGGCATGCTCCTTTAGTCCCAGCTACTCAGGAGGCTGAGGCAGGAGAATCACTTGAACCCGGTAGGCAGAGGTTGCGGCGAGCCGAGATCACACCACTGCACTCTAGGATGGGCAACAGAGTAAGTCTCTGTCTCAAAAAAAAAAAAAAAGAACAGGTTTGGATAGGTCTCTACCAGGGAGCTTTGATCCTTTCCGTAGCTGTAGCCAACAGCCAGACATCATCTAAACGTCAGCCGCTGGTCACAAGGACAGAAAACTGACCAAGGGTTCAGCTAGACAAATTGGTGTAAATTCATTTCCACAATCGGCAAAGCCAACCAAAGCATGTGGCCCACTGACAGTGATGTGACAGCAAAGTCACTTGAACATGTGAAGACAACGTGGTGGCTATTGTTCTTCCTGGGCACTGATGAGTCCTGTAGGTGGGAAGTCCCTGTGTGTGCTGCTCCAGAGGCTGCAGCCAGGGAGTGCAGGGAAGGTTCCTATAACTGCTCAAATGGACAGCAAGTTACTTCCCTCTAGCCCCCAAATCCACTTGAGGCCACACACCCAGCCTTTCATAAGCACACGCTTTCCACCATGTGAACACTCTTCAGAAACTGCAAAGGCCCTCCAATTAAAGGAGTGACTTCTGCATGTCCTTTCATGTATAGAACATGATGGTTCTTCCAAAGCTCCCGAGATGACAGGGGACATCAGATGGGGCCACAGGCTGGTATTTGGGGCAGAATGCAACTATCAAGGATATCGGGGAGAGAGACGAGGCTGATGAGAACGAGGGATTGCGAGGGACAGCCTGTGGGCGTCCTTCCCTTGTCGGCTCAGATCGGCCATACAGCTGCTTTGAGTAGCTGCATTTCCATCGCGAATGAGCATGCCGTGGGAGCTGCTTTGCCATAGAGAGGTTTCAGGGCCTGCTGCTTGGCTGTTTTTTTTTTTTTTTTTTTTTTTTTGAGATGGAATTTTGCTCTGTTTCCCAGGCTGGAGGGCAGTGGCGAGATCTCTGCTCACTGCAGCCTCCACCTCCCGCATGGGGTTCAAACAATTCTTTTGCCTCAGCCTCCGAGTAGCTGGGACTACAGGTGTGCACCACCACACCCAGCTAATTTTTTTTTGTATTTTTAGTAGATACGGGTTTCACCATACTGGCCAGGCTGGTCTTGAACTCTTGATCTTATGATCTACCCACCTTGTCCTCCCAAAGTACTGGGATTACAGGCATGACCCACCGTGTCCAGCTCTTTTTTTTTTTTTTTTTCTGAGACAAAATCTCTCTGTCTCCCAGGCTGGAGTGCAGTGGCGTGATCTCGGCTCACTGCAACCTCTGCCTCCCAGATTCAAGCAATTCTCCTGCCTCAGCCTCCCGAGTAGCTGGAATTACAAGCGAGAGTCACCACGCCTGGCTAATTTTTGTGTTTTTAGTAGAG
>PVKV010001525.1:103168-116464 GCA_004027835.1 Alouatta palliata | reverse complement strand
ATGTTGGTCAGGCTGGTCTCCAACTCCTGACCTCAAACTATCCGCCTGCCTTGGCCTCCCAAAGTGCTAGGATTACAGGCCTGAGCCACCGTGCCCGATCTCCTGCTTGGCTTTAAGTAACTCCCAGGGTCTGCGGTGGTGGTGAAGCATGCTTTGCATAAGGCCAGAGCCTGGGGAGCTGTTGTATAAACTCCACTTCTGCTTCCGATCGGGGTGAGGCTGTGGAGGAACTGCAGAACATTTAAGGGGGGATTAAACATTCTGCAGTTTAATCACTGCTGCCCTGAATGCCCCCCACTGCTGCCCCCACGATGCATGGGCTTCTTTCAGAAAAGGCCTATCAGAACGCCTCCCGATGTTGGGGCTATTTATTTATTTATTTAGAGATGGAATCTTGCTCTTGTCATCCAGGCTGGAGTGCAGTGGCATGATCTCAGCTCACTGGAATTTCCACCTCCCGGGTTCAAGTGATTCTCCTGCCTCAGCCTCCCGAGTAGCTATGACTACAGGTGCCCGCTGCCATGCCTGGCTAATTTTTGTATTTTTTAGTAGAGACGGGCTTTCGCCATGTTGGCCAGGCTGGTCTTGAACTCCTGACCTCCAGTGATCCACCTGCCTCGACCTTCCAAAGTGCTGGGATTATAGGTGTGAGCCACTGTGCCTGGCCAAAAATCTATGTAGTTTTAGAAAAAGCTGCAGGCTGGCCATGGTGGTGCACACTTGTAGTCCCAGCTACTTAGGAGGCTGAAGCAGGATATGAGTTCAAGGCCAGCCTGGGCAACATAGCTAGACCCTGTCTCTTAAAAACAAATATAGAAGTTAGCCAGGCATGGTGGTGGGTGCCTGTAGACCCAGCTACTTGGGAGGCTGAAGTGGGAGGATCTCTTGATCCCAGGAGGTCAAGGCTGCAGTGAGCTGTGATCATGCCACTGCACTCCAGCCTGGGCAGCAAACCACCTTGCTGTGTATGTACCTATGCAACAATCCTGTGTGATCTACACAGCTACCCCAGAACCTAAAGTAGAATTTCAAAAACAGAGAGAGAGAGAGATGGTGTCTTGCTCTGTCACCCAGGCTGGAATGCAGTGGCATGATTTCAGCTCACCACTGAAACTTCCACCTCCTGGGTTCAAGCAATTCTCCTGCCTCAGTCTCCAGAGTAGCTGGGATTACAGGCACCACCACCACACCCAGCTTATTTCTGTATTTTTAGTAGAGATGGGGTTTCACCATGTTGGCCAGAATGGTCTCAGTCTCCTGACCTTGTGATCCACCTGCCTCAGCCTCCCAAAATGTTGGGATTACAAGTGAGAGTCACTGTGCTCAGCCTGTCTTCAGTTTTTTACATTGTATCTAGGTGTGGACTTTTGCAAACTTATGTTGCTTGGGATTTGCTGGGCTCTTGAAACTGTGAGCTGATGTCTGCCATCAGCTCTGGAGAATGCTTGGCTATTATTTTTCCAAACATTAGATTTGCTCCAGTATCTCATTCTTCTCTCTTTCTGAATGTCAATTAAATGTATGTTAGATCTTTTTAACACACTCTCCTTTTCACATTTTCCTTTTTTTTTTTCTTTTCAAGCTGTATTCTGGGTAGTTTTTCTGACCTGTCTTCCGGTTCACTGCTTCTCACTTCAGCTGAGATGATCTGCTTTAAGTCAGCCGTTGACTTCTTAACTTCAATGACTGTGTTTTTCAGTTTGAGAATTTCTCGTTGACCCTTTAAAAAAATCTTTTATGTCATTTTCTATACTTTCAAGTTGCCAAAATTGTCAAGTGTGGCTTTTACGTTTTTGAAAGCAGTAGACAGTGTTGTTGGCCTGTGTTTAAGAATTCTCATTTCTAAAGTCTCTGCGAGCCCGTTTGCACCCTTGGCTGTTCCTGCCATCCTAGCTCTTAATATCCTGTTTTCTTTTTCTTTTTTTTTTTTTTTGTGATGGAGTCTCGCTCTGTCACCCAGGCTGGAGTGCAGTGGCGCAATTTCTGCTCACTGCGACCTCCGCCTCCCTGGCTCAAGCAATCCTCCTGCCTCAGCCTCCTAAGTAGTTGGGATTCCAGTTGCATGCCACCATGCCCGGCTAATTTTTGTATTTTTAGTAGAAACAGGGTTTCGCCATGTTGGCCAGGCTGGTCTTGAACTCCTGGCCTCAAGTGATCCACCTGCCGCAGCCTCCCAAAGTGCTGGGATTACAGGCATGAGCCACCATGCTCAGCCATAATGTCCTGCTTTCTTGAGTGCCTGAGTTTTCTTAGGTGGTATCAGCCATTGCATACGTATGAATACACTGCAAATGTATGAATATATATGTATATACATGAATAATTGTGGAGTGCTCCAGTGAGGTTTTTAGCTGTCTCTGCCAGGCCTTGGGGCACCACCAGTCTGGAACCACCTTAATCCAAGTTCAAAGTCTGAGACTCCCGGGCTGCCCAATCTGAACTTGTCTGTGAGCCTGAGGGCTGCATACCTGCCCTTCTCCCCGACCCTGAGGGCCTTGCTTGACATGGAGAGTGGGGTATCTCAATCCCCAACCTTGCCAGGCCCTGGGTTTTGAATTGTGTTCTTTTACCCTGTGAGACTATGGAAAGAACAGCTCATTTTCAAAGCTGTTTCTTTTCAGATTGACAAATGCCTTAGAATAAAAGCTTTGCGGGCTGGGCGAACCTCTTCTGGGTTTGTCCTGGCCTCGATTCTGGCAGATGTTTCTTCACTACCTTATTATCCTTTTGATGCTCTTAAGAAAATTAAACAAATCTTTCAGCCAGCCTTTTGTCTTTCGTAGGAGAGTTGAACTAAATTACTTAACCTGCTATTGGCAAAGGAGAAGTACCAGGTGACTTAGGTTCAAATCCCAAGTCTCTCCGTCACTTCCAGCTGGCTGATGTCAGCCAAGTTTGCGTCCTCATCTATCTGATGCACATAGTAAACCCTACCTACTTCGCCAGACACAGGGCTCATGCCTGTAATCCCAGCACTTTGGGAGACTGAGGTGGGCGGATCATGAGGTCAAGAGATCGAGACCATCCTGGCCAACATGGTGACACCCCGTCTCTACTAAAAATACAAAAAAATTAGCCGGGCGTGGTGGCATGTGCCTGTGGTCCCAGCTACTTGGGAGGCTGAGGCGGAAGAATCGCTTGAGCCCAGGAGGCAGAGGTTCCAGTGAGCTGAGATTGCACCACTGCACTCCAGCCTGGCGACAGAGCAAGACTCCATCTCAAAGAAAAAAAAAACAAAAACCCATATCACAACATCGCATTCTTGGGGATCAAGAGCCTATCTTCATGTCAGCATCTACTGTGTAGAAGATCCTGTTGCCCTTTGCTGGTTTCCAAACCTGTTCGTTAGACTAATACAATCATTGTTACTTCGTTTTAGTTTTTTACTTGATATATATATATATATAATTATTTATTTATTTTTGAGACAGAGTCTCACACTGTTGCCCAGGCTGGTATGCAGTAGCATAATCTCGGCTCACTGCAACCCCCACCTCCCAGGTTCGAGTAATTCTACTGCTTCAGTCTTCTGAGTAGCTGGGATTACAGGTGTGTGCCACCACACCCGGCTAACTTTTGTGTTTTTTTAGTAGAGACAGGGTTTCGCCATGTTGGCCAGGCTGGTCTTGAACTCCTAACGTCAGGTGATCCGCCCACCTAGGCCTCCCAAAGTGCTGGGATTACAGGCGTGAGCCACCGCGCGGCCCCTGATGTGATTTTGAACAGGATCTTTATCTCAGTGAAAGGCCGATATTCCCTTTCTTTGTGGGAACAGTCTTTACTGGTTGGGCTTGGGCTGCTTCCAGCTTTGGGCTATTAGAGATAATGCCAGCTTCTTTGCTGACGACGGTGAAAATGGTGAGATGTGTCTATTGTCAAACCTTGACACTGTGTTCAGCCTCATTTCAGAAGTACCTTCTGTGCTTGATGTCTGGCATCCTCTATAGCATAAACAATATCAACAGAAATTGATTCGAGAGCCTTCCAAAGGAAAACCTCAGGCTATTTCCAAAGGAGAGCAAAGAAGATGTTCAGTATGGAATTCAGTGTCACTGCGGAATCTCAGTGATAAACTTTGGTATTTCCTTTGACCATAATTATTTTAACAAATGCTCTAGCAATCATTGCCGCTGGTAATATTTTTTAAAAACCAAGGAGTGATTTAGAAATCACTTACCTTAAGCCATAGAAATTGGGGTGCTGACTGATTCATTCTGTATTCTTCTGCAGCTTTTTAGATAAACAATTACTATAATTTTTTTCCTTTTTTTGAGATGATATCTCACTCTGTCACCCAAGCAGGAGCGCAATGGCACCATCATGGCTCACTGAGCCTCGACCTCCCAGGCTCAAGCAATCCTCCCACCTCAGCCTCCCTGGTACCTGGGACCACAGGTGCACACCATCATGCTCAGCGAATGTTTTGTGTTTTTGGTAGAGATGGGGCTTTGTCATGCTGCTTAGGCTGGTATCATTCCTAGCCTCAAGCCATCCTCCCACCTTGACCTCCCAAAGTGCTGGAATTACAGGTGTGAGTCACCATGTCTGGCCAAGAATTACTATAATTTTATAATCAGAACTGAGTAACCCGTGTGCTTTTATTTCATGCTCAAATAAAACTGATCAAGTGATCTTGTTTTTCAAGTGAAAAAGTCTTGACAACAGCAGTAGCTACTACTATTTATTGACTTCGTTTGATTTAGGTGTTTCATTGTTGTTTCTTGAGATGCAGTCTCGCCCTGTTGCCCAGGCTAGAGTGCAGTGGGCTCAATGCAACCTCTGCCTCCTGGGTTCAAATGATTCTCCTGCCTCAGCCTCTTGAGTAGTTAAAAAAAAAAAAAGAATTACTGTAAGCAGAGGACTGTCTGTACTACTATTATTTCCATTTTCCAGATAAGAAAACTGAGGCTGAGAGGAGTTATGCAACTTCCTGCCCTTAAAGCCATAAAGCTACAGCATGGGGGAGCAGACCAATGGTGCCTAGTTTACCACTTGCTTATTACCGCTGAAAGAAGAGACGACATTTCCAGGTGTTTGGGGTGCTGATTCAATTCATCAGTGTTTATTTAGGACCTAGCAATGTTTGTCTCCCAGGGTAAGGAGTAGGGTATCTTTTTTTTTCTTGGAGATGGAGTTTTGCTCTTGTCACCCAGGCCGGAGTGCAATGGCGTGATCTCGGCTCACTGCAACCTCTGCCTCCCAGGTTCAAGCAATTCTCCTGCCTTAGTCTCCCAAGTAGCTGGGATTCCAGGCCGCGCTGCCGCCCTCAGCTAATTTTTGTATTTTTAGTAGAGATGGAGTTTCACCATGTTGGCCAGGCTGGTCTTGAACTACTGACTTCTGGTGATCTGCCTGCCTCAGCCTCCCAAAGTGCTGGGATTATAAGTGTGAGCCACTGTGCCTGGCCAGGGTAGGGTATCTTAAAAGGTTGTCACCTGTATCCTTAGATACAGGGGAGATTTTATTTCAGCTTTTATATCTGTAAAATAGAGCTTTTACGGTGGCTCACACCTGTAATCCCAGCACTTTCGGGGGACCAAGGTAGGCTAATCACCTGAGATCAGGAGTTCAAGACTAGCCCGGCCAACATGGAGAAACCCTATCTCTACCAGAAAGTACAAAAATTAGCCTATTGGAGGTTGCAGTGAGCCGAGATTGTGCCACTGCACCTCATCCTCAGGGACAGAGCAAGACTCTGTCGCCAAAAAAAAAAAAAAAGCTGAGATAAAATCTCCCCTGTATGTAAGGATACCAATTGAAATTAACAACCAAAACCAAAATCGGTATATTTTGTTTTTCTGAGTGTACAAAAATAGGAAAAACCTCGGATTTGAGGTTGGAAAATAAAAGATGTGAAACTACCCTTGGCTAGCATCCATCTGCCCCTTCTCTCACTCATGCGTTGTCACTTGCAGGGAAGGTGAAGGGAAGGACGAGATGGCAGATAGAGGAAGAGACGACCTGGAAACCCTCATTTCTTCTGGTTTGCTTCTGACTTGAACTGAAGCTCATGCCCCCGGCAACCTGGGAACATTCTGATTTCTGGAAGGAGCTGCGTGCAGAAGGTCTGACTGGATCAAACGAAAACTTTGGGTTTCAGGTAGGCAGAACCACGAAAAAGTTGCAGTTGGCATGTCTTGTCCAAGGCTACCTATCAAGACAGAAATAGAAGCGGCTCTCTGGCCTGGCCGTCTGGGACTGCGATGCCTCATTGCAGGGCCTGCCTGTAACTGAAGGTTCTGCATGAGTCACAGACTTCCCCGGTACAGGGCAACAACCCAGGGGCTTGGTAACTGGGCTGAGGGAAAGAGAGAAGTTTTTGTTTATGATCTCATTCCAATCAGAATGTGTCCAGACGCCCAAATATTTGATTTGAGCCTGGTTGCTAAGAGACCTCCCACTGGGACCCAGCTGCCTGCGGGCAGGAGGGCGGTATTGGCATCACTTCAGACTTCTGCCAATTTATTTTGAAACCAGAAAACCTAGAACCTCGGCCTCCTCAAGGCAACCAGGGGGAGAGGAGAGATCTGAGTCAGCTGAACTACAGAGAGAAAACCCCCGCGAACTTTCTGCCGGGGAGCTGTAGAAAGGCTTGGGATAGAATAATGGCATTGTGCTTGTTTATTTCATGGGAAATAGGCTGAGAGGGTCAGGAAGAAGAAATTGGAGCTTTGTGCTTGGAAATGCAAGTGTCATCAGGGATTCCAGAACAATGCTGGACTTCCAAGTAATAATTGGGCGTCGTGAAGGCTACCCTGAATCAAATTTGGAACCACACACCCAGCGTCTTGGGTTTTAATTGCCTGGTGACTTAAACCCCTTAGGGAAATGACATGAGTAACACTGCCATGGGCAAGCAGGTGTGGGGTCAGTGCACATGGGAGAGATGGGGAAACCTGCTTCTGGCTTCCCTCCTTTCTCAGCAGAAGGCCGACAGCTGAAGGAAGCAGGCTTTGCGTCTGTGTTGGTATCAGTGGGCTTTCCCACGCTAGTAGCTGCAGTAGCAGCGGAGAAGAACCCCTGGATGTGACCTCTGTCCCCAGTGCCATTCTCTGGACCAAGTAGTGATAAATACAGACCTTGAACTTTTTCCAGTGTTTTGTTTTGTTTTGTGTTTTTTTTGGTCACCCAGGCTGGAGTGCCGTGGTGCAATCTTGGCTGACTGCAACCTCCAACTGCCTGGTTCAAGCGATTCTCGTGCCTTATCCCAGTAGCTAGGGCTGCAGACACGTGCTACCAGGCCTGGCTAGTTTTTGTATTTTTAGTGGAGACAGGGTTTCACTGTGTTGGCCAGGCTGGTCTCAAACGCCTTATCTCAGGGCAGGAGAAATTGGATATCCCAGCTCAAACAATCAGGCAGGAAGGGGACAAGGAGCAAATTCCTCTCTCCTCCATCTTTTTGCTCTCTTTAGGCCTTTGATGGATTGGTTGATGCCCTCCCACACTGGGGAGGGTTTTCTCCTTCACCATAAACCCTGTGGTGTGGTCAAGTTGACACATAAAATGAACCACCACAGCCTTCCTCTCAGTGACATTCTCTGGAGCAGGACAGCACAGTGCGTTTTGCTTTCAGATGGAACTTTATAGCAGGCTCCACTCTTTTCTGATGAGCCATATGATCTGGAGCAAGTTCTGATGCCTCAATTTCCCCATCTGTCAAAAGCTATCCTGATATAAATTGTTATACCATAAAGACATATACACACATAGGTTCATCACAGCATTACTCATCATAGCAAAGACATGGAATCAACCTAGATGCCCATTCATGGCGGACAGGACAAAGAAAATCTGGTGCATATATACCATGGAATACTATGCAGCCATAAAAAGAACAAAATCAGATCCTTTGCAGCAACATGAATGGAGCTGGAGGCCATTATCCTAAGTGAATAACACAGGAACAGAAAACCAAATACTGGCTGGGAACAGTTGCTCACACCTGTAATCCCAGTATTTTGGGAGGCTGAGGTGGCTAGACCACTTGAGGTCAGGATCAAGACCAGCCTGGCCAACATGGTGAAACCCCATCTCTATGAAAAATACAAAAATTAGAAATACAAAAACTACAAAAATTAGGGTGTGGTGGTGCATGCCTGTAATACCAGCTACTCAGGAGGCTGAGGCAGAAGAATTGCTTGAAACTGAGAGTTTCAGTGAGCCAAGATCGCACTGCACTCTCCTGGGCCACAGAGCGTGATCTTGGCTCACTGCAACCTCTGCCCACTGGGTTAAAGCAGTTCTCCTGCCTCAGTCTCCTGAATAGCTGGGACTACAGGTGTGTTTCACCATGCCCGGCTAATTTTTTTGTATTTTTAGTAGAGACAGGGTTTCACACACTGAAGTGGTCTCGAACTCCTGACCTCAGGTGATCCACCCACCTTGGCCTCCCAAAGTGCTGGGATTACAGGCATGAGCCACTGTGCCTGGCCTGGACTGACTTTAAAGGGCTTAAATCAACTTTGCTGGACGGGAAAATAAGACGAGAAAGGAGATGCATGCGCAGTTTCATGAACAGAGAAGTCTGGGAACCTAGAATGAATAGTTTGACTGTAATACGGAAGGTAATGGAGAGTCACCAGTGCAGGGCCCAGCTGGGTCTCATGGTTCCAGAAGGCATGAGATCAGCCGGCGCTATCATTTCTGTCTTGCAGACCGGCGAAAGACACCCTCAACAAATGAAATATACTTAAATTTAGGGAGAATGCCCTTCAATAAATAATTTTTTTTAACAGAAAGTTTTTAGTTTTTGATGAACTTGTAAACATAAAAGCTCCCATTTCAAAATATGAACAAAATCCCAGATCATATAGGTATTTACAGTGATTACATTTATCTAAGCAACGTACCTACATGTTCAGTTGTAAGATGTCAATACATAAGTTTTTCCTGGTTAAGTCTTTGTGCCGAGAAAGTCTGCAAGACCTACTTAAATTTGTTACCCGTTCTGGTTCAATAGACCCTGTCATCCAAGGTACCAATGACTTGCTTCCACCCAAGAAGCTATGACGTCATTGCTGCTGCATGATGATGTCATCACAGGATCCCTTAGCCTCCAGACCAAGAGAGATAGTTTGCTGTCGGGAATGCAGAGATCCTTGCTAATGAGGAGCATTGGCAGGGAGGAGAAGGCCACTCCAAATAAGATGGGTTGCGGCAGACAGAGGGCCAAATTCTGCGTGGAGATCTTGAATATTCCGCAGGCTGCTCAGCCAAAAGCTGTCTCTTAGTTTTTCAGTAATGATAGATGACAAAGCCTGGGGTAAAAATAAATCCACTTGTGTGTTGTTTCTGGCTGGTTCGGCAGGAAACAGCATCGTTAACCTTCAGGGGAGTGGGGGGTGCTTGACATCTTGAAGCCAGGGCCCCTTTAGGGGGAACGGCTGGGGAAGGCTGAGGCGCTACAGAGTCACCCTGGGCTAAGCTCCTCCTCACTGTTCTCTTTTCTTAGTTACGGTGTAAATTTAATTAGGAGAAAGGCTCTTGTCAAGGCTGGTAATTGAAACATCTTTCTGAAACGTGTCAGTTTAAGGCCAGCGATTGCATTAGGTAGGGTACCTATAATCTATCTCGAGTGTGGTTGT
Organism: Alouatta palliata; assembly: GCA_004027835.1. NCBI lineage: Eukaryota > Metazoa > Chordata > Mammalia > Primates > Atelidae > Alouatta > Alouatta palliata. Next base: position 106,880 of record PVKV010001525.1, on the reverse strand, counting down.
CATCCGAGCACCCATAGACTGGTTTATGTCCATCTGAGGCGTAAATTCCAGAGAAACCTCAATTGGTGAGCACTGGAAAAAGCAGCTGGACCTGGAATGCGGAGAGGCACTTAGCTTTTGCCCTGTAACATTCTGGATGGATATTTGCCCTTTACCCTTCCTCCATTTTCAGAAACATTTAGAGAAGTAGAAGACCCAAGTAGCCCAACAGTGGCAATGTCTTTAAAAACATTTAAAACCTACAAGTGATTCACCTTGATTGGTCTTTACTTACAGGTCTATAGTTTTATTATTATTATTATTATTATTTTCTGAGACAGGGTCTCACTCTGTTGCCCAGGCTGGAGGGAAATGGCACAATCTTGGCCTACTGCAACCTCCGCCCCCCGGGTTCAAGTGATTCTCCTGTCTCAGCTTCCCTGGTAGTTGGGACTACAGATGCACACCACCACACGTGGCTAATTTTTGTATTTTTAGTAGAGATGGGGTTTCATCATGTTGGCCAGGCTGGTCTCGAACTCCTGACCTCAGGTGATCTGCCCACCTTGGCCTCTCAAAGTGCTGGGATTACAGGCATCAGCCACTGTGCCCGGCTGGGTCTATAGTTTGCATAAGAAAACTGCTATATATTTCTGCTATATGTTTCTGGAGTCCAAAAGTTTAGGTTTAGAAGAGTTAATGTCTATAGTTCCAAGGCATTCATAGGAAATAACATATTGGCAGCATCTTGCTATTTAATAGATTTTCTTCAGCTGGAAAACCCCTGCCAGAAACAAGAATCTTATGATAGTCCAAGGTTATTTACATCTAATATAAAATGCGCCAATCTAGTGGAAGTCTTGTGGGTGGATATGTTTTTAGTAGGACATTTTTTCTTTTGAAACCATTCATTTTATAATCCAGGCAAAGAACAAAGAGCCAGATGTGACAGCTAGTAAAAAAAAAAAGCATATTATTAATACCTTATGTTTATCTGCTGTCTTTCTTCTAAGAAGTCCAAAGTGCTTTGCAGATGTTATCTCATCCCTCTCTGTATGTCATCACCGTCTGAAGAAAGGGCTGGAAAATGCCTGAAGTCAGGGAGTATGTCAGATGTCACATGAGACCTGGGCTCTTTTATTCTGCACAGTGCCTTTCTCTAGTTTGTACTCTATATACAGTGCACCACAGCATCATGGGACATAGCAAGATGTGTTTCACCTAAATCATGCTAAAAAAAAAAAAGAAAGGAAAAGTAAACAGAAAACCCCTCTCTCGCACCCACTTAGTTGTTTTGCTGTAGCCCTAAGGCAAAAACCTGAACAAGCGAATGGCTCTCACCAGACTGACTGGGGAAGCCAATTACTTGCTGGTCTGTTTCCTGCATGAGGCTGTCTGCAAAGTCCTTCTGCATGGTGTACCCGCCCACTCACCAGTAACACGATTCCACTGCACGGCTCTACCGAACTGGAGTTAAGATTTGTGCGCTGACCCTATCCCTGACTTTAATGCCTAGAGGAATGCCCCCCATAGGAGATTGCGTTTCATTTCAGAATCGTGGCTGATTGGACCATCTTTGGCAAATCCTCTTGAACTTGAAGATTTCTTAATCACTAGGAATTGAAATCTATTAACATCCAAAGTAGGAACTCTGGAATTTTCTCCTGAATTCTCCGAATTCCTTCACAGGTGTGCAGCATTCTACTGTTGCTAAGGCTGCTCCCCATGGGGATTAGAAAAGCCATCCACTACAAGCCCATGTTTCCTACGGGCGACAAGCCATCGGTGAGATGGACGGCAGGGTGTTGCTATGTTTTCAACCCTGATCGTCACACTCACTTGAAGCACTTAACAAAAATTTTGGTCCAAAGGAAGGACACCGAGGCCTTTCACAAACAGACCCTTTGCGTTTTCTCCAGCGCCACCAACTGCTGCCGTCCATGCTTACTGCCCTGTAACCTTGGTACACACACCACCACTTCCTGAACACAGAGCTTTAGGTGACGTATTTGTGGAAGTCATTAGCGCTGTTTGCCAAAGGGATAGGGCAGTTAATTGCCGGTTCAAGACCCGGATTGAGTTCCTGCCATAGCGACTAGCAGAATTCAGGATGGTGCTGCTCTGTCAGTACCTGCCCAACCCATTTATGAAGGCAGTGAGAAACAAATCTTTGGTAGTATAAGCCACTAAGATTTGGTGATTGGAACCAAACCTAGACTATGGTTGGTGATGGATAGACCTTTCTTTGATTTTTATGTCTTTGCACGTGTTTTTCTTCTGCTTGAAATCCACACCCTCCCTTCGGTGCTTGGCAAATTCCTACTGATCCTTCCAGTTTACAAGCCATTTTTTTTTTCCTGTGAAGCCTCTTAGGACACCTCCAGGAAGTTGGCCCTCTCTCGTCTGTGCTTTCCTGCAGCTCTCCTTGCAAACCTCCTTGCAAACATTGTTGCCTTAATCGCATTTTATTCTTACTGTCTACTTACATGTCTGTGTTCCTTTTTTAAATGTTAACATCTTGGGGGCAGGAACTGCGCTTCATTCATTTTTCTATCCATGGTGTCTATTTCAAGTACAAGCTAAAAAATGCCTGAGAGAGAAATTAAGGCACTCAGCAGATTGGGGGATGTAGTTAAGGCCAGCGCAGAGAATTAGAAGTCATAGTCTCAATGACCTCGGACCTAATAGCTCGGTAATTTACCAAATATTGGAAGATATTTGTTCAAAGATCGGTTTCTCTCCTTGCTTCAGCATTATCTGTCTGTAGTTCAAATAGTTCAAAATAAAGTAAGAACATCTTACAATCAGCCGCCCCTCTCCTGAAAATGGCACCTTTTTATAGAAAAAAATTTAAAAAAGATCTCGAATTTTGGAGAAAACGTTCCTGGGCACTTTTTTTGAGGGCACATGGTTGTTTAGGCCTGGCTCTGCTTACATGAGGAAGCATTGTTGATTTAAGGCCCTAGGTGCACATCGTCAAATGCACTTCCCTCAGTTGTTGGAAATATACTATTAAGATACAATGTAAATTGATAAGATTCTGTTTCCATGTCTGCTGTAGACAAAGTAAAATTCAGGTGAGGGTAGAAAATTAGGGGAAACCCCATTTTGTTTAGGGATAGTTCCTCATAATAGAGGCAGCATATTTAATGTTGTAGTGTCCTTAATTTTATAAACGCATCTGTGCATATCATGAAATTTGTCTCACCGAGTTGTTAAGAATAGACTCTTAATTCTAATAGGAACTGACAAGATTGTGTTTCAATGTGAGTAGTAAAAGAAGCAAAAATGTAGGTCTAGGAGAAAGTCTGAACTATTTTCAGGCCTAAGATAGACAGGTTAATGTCTTCCACATAAACAGCCAATGGGGTGTGTTCATTTAAAAGTCCTGTGAGGTCTGAGAAAATAAATTAAAAAAATGGTTTGGTTAAGAAAAATATAAAAATTTGGGGATTTTTTTAAAAGAAGTCATTTGATTCTTTTATTTTGGTTTTGAACAACACTCCTCTTTGTTCATTAAAAATGATTTTTATGGGCCGGGTGCGGTGGCTCACGCCTGTAATCCCAGCACTTTGGGAGGCCGAGGCGGGTGGATCACGAGGTCAAGAGATCGAGACCATCCTGGTCAACATGGTGAAACCCCGTCTCTACTAAAAATACAAAAATTAGCTGGGCATGGTGGCACATGCCTGTAGTCCCAGCTACTCGGGAGGCTGAGGCAGGAGAATTGCTT
>PVKV010001525.1:89622-103068 GCA_004027835.1 Alouatta palliata | reverse complement strand
GATTTTTATGGCCAGGCACAGTGGCTCATGCCTGTAATCCCAGCACTTTGGGAGGCTGAGGTGGTTGGATCACCTGAGGTCAGGAGTTTGAGATCAGCCTGGCCAACATGGTGAAACCTCATCTCTACTAAAAATACAAAAAATTAGCTGGATGTGGTGGCAGGCACATGTAATGCCAGCTACTTGGGAGACTGAGGCAGGAGAATTGCTTGAACCTGGGAGGTAGAGGTTGCAGTGAGCTGAGATCATGCAACCTCACTCCAGCCTGGGCAACAGACTCTGTCTCAAAAAAAAAAAAAAAAAAAAAAAAGATTGTTACATCACGGTGGACATCTATTGTGTTTGTCTCCTTAACATCCATTTTTCCTTCTTCTGGTAACATTTTGAGTAACATTTTGACAGAGACATTATAATAGTTAAGTGCATGACTCTGGGCCAGGCTGCTTGGGTTTTAGTTACGTATGCTGGGTGACCTAGGGTGTATTACTTAACTTTTCCAAATCCCACTGTAAGTGGGGCCAATAATATTATCTACCTCATGGGATTAATAATGTGAAGATTAATAAATAAAATGGGCTGGGTGAGATGGCTTATATCTGTGATACCAGCACTTTGGGAGGCTGAGGCAGGAGGATCAATTGAGACCAGGAGTTGAAGGTATAGTGAGTGCCACTGATTTTTTTTCAACAACATATGTGACTTTTTTTTTCTCTGAGAAAACTGAAGGACTACTTCTTTGGAGATAAGTAGTTTGTTTTATTAGGACACATGTTGATATTTACCACCCATGTGTTTTCTGATACATACTGTGCCTCTCAGTTTGTAGATTTAACCCTTTCTTTATTTCTAGAAAGTTTTCTTGAATAATACCTTTAAATACTTTTTATTGCATTATTTCAGTCTCTTCATAAGCGATTCCATTTGTGCATAAATTGAGCTTCCTATGTATTTCATATAATTTTCCAGTTAACTTGCTAATTTCCATCTTATTTCCCCTCATTCTTCATTTGTGTTCTGTATTCCTTTTTAGTTATTTTTTGCTTGTTTTTCTTTAAGCAATTTTCCATTTGCCCTTTTGCCATTTCCAATGTAGTCTCTATATCTATGGTATTTTATTTCTTGCCTCTTTTTTTTTTTGAGATAGGGTTGTTCTCTCACTGAGGCTGAAGTGTAGTGGCATGTTCATAGCTCACTGCAGCCTTGACTTTCTGGGTTCAAGCAAGCCTCCTGTCTCAGCCTTCCAAGTAGCTGGAACCTCAGGCATGTGCCACCACACTTGGCTAATTTTTAAAAATGTTTGTAGGGATGGGACCTCACTATGTTACCCAGGCTGGTCTTGAACTCTTGGGCTCAAGCAAGCCTCCATCTTGGTCTCTCAAAGCGCTGGGATTACAGGCATGAGCCACTGCCCCCGACCCTGCTTCTTCTTTTCTTTTTTGAGACTGTCACTCTGTCGCCTAGGCTGGAGCGCAGTGGCATAATCTCCGCTCAGTATACCCTCCACCTCCTGGGATCAAGTGATTTTCCTGCCTCAGCCTCCCTAGTAACTGGGATTACAGGTGTCCACCGCAATACCCATACAAAACAATTTTTAGCAGAGATGAGGTTTCGCCATGTTGGCCAGGCTGGTCTCGAACTCCTGATCTCAGATGATCTGCCCACCTCGGCCTCCCAAAGTGCTGCAAATATAGGGATGAGCCACCACACCTGGCCCTTGCTTCTTTCTTGAGCAATTCCAGCTCATGTTCTAATTCCTTCTGTGGCTTTGCCCTATCTTCCCTGAGCAACTGCATCTTTGCTTTAATTCAGTATTTTTCTTTAAGTTAAAAAAATGTTGACATGTTTTAACATAAATTTTATTTATTCTCTAGTGGATTTTTTCCTGTGTTGATTCTCCACTGTTATTTGTTTTCTTATTTCTTTGCTCTTTTTTCCCTCCCCTCCCCTCCCCTCCCCTCCCTTCCTCCCTCTCCCCTTCTCTTCCCTTCCCTTTCCTTCTCCTCTCTTTTCTTTTTATTACAAGGCCTGCATTGCCAGAGCTCCTTTTATTTTTTTGGAGGAATTTCGTAAAGATTTTGGGCTGGTCCCCCCTGGATTTGTCATTGTCGTTGAACTAGATGCATTCTTGCGTGAACAGCTACTTTCAGGAGGTTCGTGCTAAGGAGTGGGCCCTGGCTGTCAAAGCTAGCTGGAATTCTCCTTGGGTCATGCTCAGTTTCCTTATGAGTCCGGTCAGAAGATTCCTTTAGACTTTACCTCTTTCAAAAGAAATCTGAAACTGCAGTGTGAGTTCTTTGTTTTCCTGTTCCCTTACTGACAGGCTGCTTTTTGCCAAGGTGGCAGTTTTGCGTGATTCCTCATTTAGTTATGTGTTGCCTTGGTGTTGATTCTAGTGCACACCAACAACAACTTATGTTAACCAGCAGTATATAAGAAATGAGCTCCGTAACTACTGTTTCTAGGAACTAAGACGCTAACAGTTTTACAGCACTTGTGAGAAGAGCCACCCCCACCCCCAACATCAGAGTGTTGTCAGACAATCCATTTAATGGAGAAGATAATGCCCAACTTTTTCATTTTCATTTTTTTTCAAATGGAGTCTCACCCTGTTGCCCAGGCTGGAGTGCAGTGGCATGAGCTCAGCTCACTGCAACCTCCACCTCCCAGGTTTGGGTGATTCTCATGCCTCAGCCTCCCGAGTAGCTGGGACTACAGGTATGCACCATCATGCCCGGCTATTTTTTTTTTTTTTTTTTTTGAGATGGAGTTTCGCTCTTGTTACCCAGGCTGGAGTGCCATGGCGCGATCTCAGCTCACCGCAACCTCCGCCTCCTGGGTTCAAGCAATTCTCCTGCCTCAGCCTCCCGAGTAGCTGGGATTACAGGCGTGTGCCACCATGCCCAGCTACTTTTTTGTATTTTTAGTAGAGACAGGGTTTCACCATGTTCACCAGGATGGTCTCGATCTCTTGACCTCGTGATCTGCCTGCCTCGGCCTCCCACAATGCTGGGATTACAGGTGTGAGCCACTGTGCCCGGCCCCAACTTTTAATAAGGCTGTCTGTGTGTTTCTAAACAATGTTTCCTGTCGAGCTTTAAACAAGTTTTTTGGGTGTATCTATATAAGGTCACTTAATAAAATATTTTGATCAATACACTTTTGGGCCAAATAATTCTTAAATTTTCAAAGACAAAGTAATGATATTCCAGATAAGCTTTTTATCATATAAAAATATATGTTGATTTAGAAGTTCTAAAAGTCATCTAGTGGCCGGGCATGGTGGCTCACCATCCAGCACTTTGGGAGGCCGAGGCGGGCGGATCACCTGAGGTCAGGAGTTCAAGGTGAGCCTGGCCAACATGGTGAAACTCTGTTTCTACTAAAAACACAAAAAAATTAGCCGAGCGTGGTGACACATGCCTGTAGTCTCAGCTACTCGGGAGGCTGAGGCAGGAGAATTGCTTTAACTTGGGAGGCGGAGGTTACAGTGAGCCAAGATTACACCACTGCACTCCAGCCTGGGCAACAGAGTGAAATTCCATCTCAAAAAAAAAAAAAAAGTCATCTAGTTTAGGTACCATCCTCCCTCTACAACCTAGGTGAAGTGTCTAACACATGCTCAGTCTAGATCTGAGACTTGAGCATCGTTTCTAGACTTCTGGTTCTTTCCACAACCCCAGCTTGTCTTCCTGGTTTATCACTTTATGTTTGAGAGGCTGAACAGAAATAATTTTGAAATTTTCAAACTTAATCTGCATATTTGCCTTACATAGTATTTATTTCTCCCCAAAACTTGCCTGGGACTGAACCTGGGCCACGTTAAGCATGATCTATTGGTAAGAGGGTTGTTTGGAAAACAGTTTGATGGGCATAAAATTAGTAACTCTTTAATGATGGGATATTAAAAGTGTTTCTTCTTTGGGCTCTTTAACTAAAATTTTAAGGGCTTTAGGGAAATATAAAGGTGGAAGGCCTAAGCTTTAGTAATCCAGACTATCTGACAGAGCTTACTGGAGTGGAATTGATGGGGAACAGCTTTTTAAAAAGTTACTATTATTTTGAGTCAGAATTTTGCTCTTGTTGCCCAGGCTGAAGTGCAATGGCACGATCTCAGCTCACTGTAACATCTGCCTCCCGGGTTCAAGCGATTCTCCTGCCTCAGCCTCCCCAGTAGCTGGGATTACAGCATGCGCCACCATACCCAGCTAATTTTGTATTTTTAGTAGAGATGGGGTTTCACCATGTTGGTCAGGCTGGTCTTGAACTCCTGAGCTCAGGTGATCCACCTGCCTCGGCCTCCCAAAGTGCTGGGATTACAGGTGTGAGCCACTGTGCCCGACCTAACAGATGGCTTTTGACTGAGAGCTGTTGAATGTTGTCGATCATTTATTGACAACAGAATTAAGGGTGAAATGAGGGAAGAGCCATGATCTCTGTTCCTCCAGAAAAAAATGGCAAACTGGAGGAGATGGCCAGTTATTCTGAAGAACAGTCGAAGTTAGGGCCCTCCAGTGAACAGAATTAGGTAGTTACGGGGCTAAGGCATTTTTTCCTTTCTTTTTTTTTTGAAACAGGGTCTCACCCTGTCACCCTGGCTGGAGTGCTGATCATGGCTCACTGTAGCCTCGACTTCCTGGGCTCAGGTGATTCTCTCACCTTAGCCTCCCGAGTACCTGGGACTACAAGCGTGCGCCACCACACCTGGCTGATTTTTTTGTAGTTTTATTACAGATGGGATTTTCGACATGTTGCCCAGGCTGGTCTTGAACCCCTGGGCTCAAGCAATACGCCCATTTTGACCACCCAAAGTGCTGGGATTACAGGAATGAGCCACAGTGAAGGGCTAAGGTCTAACCATTCTTAGGGAATGGAGGCTGTTGTTTTTTATTGCAATTTCTAGCATCAAGAGTTTTCATTTTACATGGTATCCAGTGACAGGGAAAGGACCATCATAAAGGCAGACTGAATCTGTCTTTGGTATTTTCATTTCCTTCTTTGGGTCATGGGATCCATTCTTCTGGCCTTGGCCTATCCAATTCCTTATTAAAAGTTTGTGTCTTGGCCAGGTACGGTAGCTCACGCCTGTAATCTCAGCACTTTGGAAAGTCGAGGTGGGCGGATCACTTGAGGTCAGGAGTTTGAGACCAGCCTGGCCAACATGGAGAAACCCCTTCTCTACTAAAAATAGAAAAATTAGCTGGGTGTGGTGGCACGTGCCTGTAGTCCCAGCTACTCAGGAGGTTGAAGCAGGAGAATTGCTTGAACCTGGGAGGCGGAGTTTGCAGTGAACTGAGATTGCACCACTGCACTCCACCCTGGTGACAGCAAGACTCTGTCTCAAAAAAAAGGAAAGTGTCTTTTTTTTGAGGACCTAATCCAGCTGAGAATAGCTTGATAATGACAAATGAACATCATTACAGAAAGTTTGGAAAAGAAATAAAGCTCCCTATAGCAGTTCTACCAGTACAACAAATACCAAACAGCAGTCTTAACTCGATTTCATTCCTTCCTTCCTTTTTTTTGAGACACAGTCTCACTCTGTTGCCCAGACTGGAGTGCGGTGGCATGATCTTGGCTCACTGCAACCTCCAGTTCAAGTGATTCTCCTGCCTCAGCCTCCCGAATGACTGGGATTACAGGCCTGTTCTACCACACCCAGCCAACTTTTGTAGTTTTGGTAGAGACGGGGTTTCACCATGTTGGCTGGGCTGGTCTCTAATTCCTGACCTTAGGTGATCCGCCTGCCTTGGCCTCCCAAAGTGCTGAGATTACAGGCGTGAGCCATGGCGCCTGGGCCTAATTTCATTTCTTTATCCATTTGACACACATTTATGAATCAGTCAGTATGGGTAGGTTACCGTGTCACGTGCTGAGAAACAGTGGTGAGAAAGTTAACAGGAGCTTATAGCATGCTGTCAAGGAGCTTACAGCCTGGTAGGAAAAGTCATGGCCACAGAGCCATGTGAAACTTCTCCCTTGCTTTCCCTTCATCTTTATTGTTCTGTAAAATTGCCTTCTTTTTTTTTTAATGATTATTTTTATAGATTTAGGGGTACAAGTGCAGTTTTGTTACATGGATATATTGTGTAGTGGTGAGGTCTGGGCTTTTAGCTTAATCATCACCGGAATAGGGTGCATTGTGCCCATTAGTTAATTTCTCATCAGTTCCCCTTCCTCACTTTTACCCTTCCTCGTCTCCAATGTCTATTATTCCACACTGTGTCCACATGTACACATTATTTAGCTCCCACTTTTTTTTTTTGTTTTGAGATGGAGTCTTGCTCTGTTGCCCAGGCTGGAGTGTAATGGTGCAATCTTGGCTCACTGCAACCTCTGCTTCCTGGGTTCCAGCAATTCTCCTGCCTCAGCCCCCTTAGTAGCTGGGATTACAGGCATGCAGCACCATGCCTGGCTAATTTTTGTATTTTTAGTCATGACAGAGTTTCACGATGTTGGCCAGGCTGGTCTTGAACTCCTGATCGCAGGTGAGCTACCCACCTAGGCCTCCTAAAGTGTTGGGATTACAGGCGTGAGCCACCACGCCTGGTCTTAGCTCCTCACTTTCAAGTGAAAACATGTGGTATTTGACTTTTTGCTTCTGAGTTATTTCACCTAAGAAAATGGCCTTCAGTTCCAAACATAGTGCTACAAAAGACATGATTTCATTCTTTTTTATGGCTGAGTAGTAGAGAATCAGCCCTTCTTTAGCTGTGGGGATAAAAGCTGAGAATGAGAATTGTTTTCATGAGCTCTGGCCGCTGTTCCTGAGGTCAGGGAGCAAAGGCAACATGGGAGAGAACCAGGCAAGAAAGGAGAAGGAAACAGAGTGGGAGGAAGGGAAGGAGAAAGGAAGGACAAGAAAATGCTGATTATGAGGAATGGGAGGGCATCAGTTGGGATCTTAGTTGACTTATGCTCTGGTTCCCATTGTTTGTATTATCTAACCGTTGGCACAAGTGAAATACATGACAGTTTTCCAAATGTATTTCTTATTGAAGGGGATGCTGTTTGCCTTGGATTTTGGTAATGTACCCCAACTATAAGAGAGGTTCCTTAGTAATTCTTCTCACCTATCCCTCTTGGAAATTGGGTTGTGGATTTATTCTATATCTAACTGGCAAGTAAATTCTCTATTTGCTCTTCTCAGTTTGGAGCACCTTAACCTCCATCTTTGAAAGATGGAAACCAGCGTGCAGGTCCTAGGTCCTAGGAATGGGGATGCCAGGGTGTCGTCTGACTTTTTCTTCTTCTTCTTCTTCTTCTTTTTTTTTTTTTTTTTTTTGAGACAGTCTCGCTCTGTTGCCAGGCTGGAGTGCAGTGGCGTGATCTCGGCTCACTGCAACCTCCGCCTGCTGGGTTCAAGTGATTCTCGTGCCTCAGCTTCCCAAGTAGCTGGGACTACAGACACACACCACCACATCCAGCTAATTTTTGTAGTTTTAGTAGATACAGGGTTTCACCATGTTGGCCAGAATAGTCTGGATCTCCTGACCTCGTGATCCGCCCGCCTCCGTCTTCCTAAGTACTTGGATTACAGGCGTGAGCCACCGCACTGGTGGATGTCCTGTGACTTCCTTGGGGTCAGGGAAGACGCTGAGGGAGAGGATCTGGCCTGCCTCCACTCCAGCCAGAGTCACAACTAGGCAGAAGGTGCTGGATGAAATTTCCTTTACCGGGAGCAAACTTTTTTTTTTTTTTTTTTTTCATTTTACAGTGAAATTGGAACAGTCCTGGGAAAATGGGACAGGTGTCCCCAGTCAAGAGGCAGGGCTGTTTACCCAACTCCGAAGAGTGGCCCCGGGGAGGGGAAGTTTTGATACCAAGAAAACCAAAATTTTCCTATCAAGAGGTCGCCCCTGCAGGTTGGGGACTAGGGAACTGGAGCACATGGGCTGCCCTCTGACAGGTGGACGCCAGTAGTGCAGCGGGCAGGCCAAAGTACATCTGGGAGATGGGAGTCGGGAGGGAATTCTCTCGGTTAGTTTTGGCAGCCCTTAGGAAAGCAGGTGCCTGCCCTTAGGAAAGCAGGCGAGCCCCTCCTTCGAGGGGACTAAGGGGCAGACGATCACTTTCCACTAAGTCTCTAGGAGGAGAGAGGGATATGTGAGAAGGGGAAGGGGCCAAGCGTGAGCCAGGGTAGCCAGGCCGGCCAGGTCTGCCGGCCGCTCCAGCCCAGCGCCGGGGCCCCCACAGAGCCGCCAAACACCCCCGGGAGTTTTGCTCGCAAAGGGACCACGAGGCAGCTGCTGGCGCGTCCTGCGCGTGCCCGCCTGGAGGCTCCCCGGCTTGCTCCTCCCGGGTCCGTCCCGAAACTGACGTGAAACCGATTTGGTGCAATGCGAACCAGCTCCCGCCCGCCGCCCGGGCCCGGGGAGCTCCCGCCGCCGCCTGCATCCCAGCAGCCGCCGCCCGTAGCCATAACAACCGGCCCCCGCCCGCCCCGCGCCGCGCCGCGCCCCTCGGGTCCCCCGTGCCACCCACCCCAGGGCGGGAAAGCGCCCCGCCCTCGGCGCCCCGCATCCGGCCGCCGAGCACCCCCGCCCGCCCAGCGCTTCCGAGCCGCGCAGAGGCGCCCCCTCCCGCCAGAGACGGGAAAGCCCCAGCGCCCCCAGACTTGGCTCCGCGTCCAAATCCCCGAGGGGCTGGGGCTCTCCCGCGCGCGCCCCGCACCTGCCGGGGGCCCGCACCCGCCCTCGCCGGGGCTCCAGGGGGCGCGACGGCCGCAGCCCGGCGCTCCCGGGAGGGGAGCGGGACATCCCCGAAGGCGGCGCGCGCGGGAGGCGAGGAGCGGCTGGGGCGCACTGGGAGGGCGGGGAGTCCGCGGGAGGGGGAGGAGGGGGAGGAGGAGGAGGAGGCGCGAGAGTGGGGAGCGCGGCGGGCGGCGGGGAGGGAGCGGGAGGGAGGCAAGAAAGTAGCAGAAAGTGAGGCTGGCAGGCGGCGGCAAAGGAGCCGGCGCGCGGCGGCGGCAGGAAGTCTGTGCCCGAGAGCAGCAGAAATAAGAGCCAGGGAGGGACCGCGGCGGCGGCGGCGGCGAGAGCGAAAGAGGAAACTGCAGAGGAGGAAGCCGCGCCGCAGCCAAAGCTGCCCGGCTCCGCGCCCGGCATCCCCGCCGCCCCTGCGCGCGTGCCGCGCCCCCGGCGCCCCCTCCCCAGCGCGCCCCCGGCCGCCCCTCCGCGCCGCGCTTGTCGGCCATGGCCCGGGAGAACGGAGAGAGCAGCTCCTCCTGGAAAAAGCAGGCTGAAGACATCAAGAAGATCTTCGAGTTCAAGGAGACCCTCGGAACGTAAGTGGGGACCGGGGAGGTGAGGGCGGAGGTGGCCGCGGCGGGGGCTGCACGGGCGGCTCCGGCTGCCACCGCCGCCAACACCGCGACAGGAACCCGGCCCGTCGCTGCGTCTTCATTGTCCCGTTCTCGGCGCTGCAGAGCCCCCCGAGCGCGCCCAACGCGTGGGCCTGCGACCTCTGGGTGGGCTCCATTCCCGGGAGGGGGAGGGGCAGCGCCGAGCTGTCAGGGAGCAGCCCACGCGGGCGGGCGACTTCCCACTTCCTCTGCCACTGCCGCCCTCTCGGTTGCCTTCTCCCCACGCGTGACTGTGGGCCGAGCATGGTGGGGATGGCTGTGTACCGGCTGTCTGCGTTTACTCGCCGTGTGCATGGGCGCACCGCGTTGGCGAGACGTGGTCACGAGAAGATCAGCCTCCAGTCATTCCCATTTCTGTCCTTACATCATGTATTCCTGTGGAATTGACATCTGCACGTACGAGGTGTAGGCAAGACTTTGGGTGGAAGGGAAGGGCTTCGCAGGGCTCATGGTCACACGTGGGCAGAGCTTCCCGGGAGGGTCTGTGCATTTCTCGTGGGCTCGGCCGCACGCGCCGGGGAGCGCGTCTCCACGGGAGGGTCTGTGAGCGTCGCTGCGCGGGCGGTGCTCTCCGGGCTGCGTTGAGTCCCATGCTGATGGCTGCATCTCAAGGAAGCAGAAATAATCCGGAGTCGATGGCAGGAACGCTCCAAGCCCGTGCTGCTCAGCTCGGCTGCTGTTCCCTTTCTGCCCAGGAGTTGGGTCTTGTTTGTTTTGTTTTGGAGCAGCTCAGCATAGGTGGGGAGGCTGATAGTGAAAGAGAATCGGGACCTTCCGAATGAGTCTGAAGTTCAAGTTATTTTCTTCCCTCATACGATCAGTGTTTGTTGTGGATCAGTATCTGTCAGTGTATGTGAATTCACGCACGGATGTGCAGTCTGAAGTGCACATTTTGCAGGGGTTTATGAAGGTGTAGGTTAGGCTGGGAAGAAAAGGAGGAGGTATTTCATGGATAGATCAGTGCGTTGTTGCTACGTGCTCTCTTTCTTTCCTTCTTTTTCTCAGAGTGCTTGTTTTTGTGCTTGGTCTGTTTTTCCAGCACCACGTTACCCAGATTGTCGTCGCCTCCAGGCTCAGGATCTGCTGCTCTTCAGTTATTTTCCCTCACCCCCACGCAGATCTGCAGGGGGGTCCCCCAGAGGGAAGCTGTGAAGGTGGCCTTCCCAGCTCTGCTTCTGATTCCCGAGAAAGGTGTAGCTGAGGACTAGAGTGGGGTCTCCTTGCTGTGGCTGCTGCCTTTCAGGGAGGACACCTCTTTGCCAGCTTTGTTGAAATGAAAAAAAAAGACGTAGCTTTTTAATAAAGGATTTGGGGTGTCCTCTCAGTGCAGCCAGGTAAAGGGTGAGTTTGGGTCAAAAGTTTTGAAGATTGCCACTGAGGTTTCTTTGGGTTTGGAGTTGTGATTCTGAGATGCTTAAGTTTCTGATTAACAAGAAAGCCTGGCCTTTGCTTGTCATCCAGGACCTGAGTTGTGGCCGCCGATGAGGATGAGGGGGTGTGAGAGTGTGGGGACCCACCTTGTGTGAGTGCCTTCCTGTGCGTGCCTTGTTCCCAGCTGAGCCCCCCACACTGACTTCCAGCCTCTGGGTGACTGATGCACTGTCCCCTAACTGACTCCTGCAGCTGCACCTCTGCAGTGGCGGGCTGCTGAGGCTCGGCTAGCCTGTTTGGAGATGATTGCGGGTGGTTTTCACCTTGGGGAAAAATGGGGATTTGCCTTCTGGTGCCAGAGTACAGCTCTGGCAGAACAGCCTCTTGGACTCCAGCCTTGTTCCCTGTGAGCTTTGGGAATGGGTCTCTCTTAGGGTCCCAAAGCATTGCCTTCTGCCTGGGATGCAATTCTTTGCAAAGGAACTTCCCACTGTAGTGCTGGCAGGAGACCTAGAAGAGTGAAAGAGAAACAGTGCGATGATCAAGATGTTTTTACTCCACATAATAATCATGGTAATCATAGGTGATACTCTGAAATGTATACCTAGGACCAGGTATTATTCTACATGCCTTATGGGTATTAACTCATTTAAATCTCAGAGTAACCTGTGAGGCAGGTATTTACCATTATACCCAATTTGCAAATGAGAAAACTGAGGCGGCAGAGATACTATGTGAGCTGTCAAACCTTAGCTAGCTATTAGGTGGCGGAGCTGGTATTCACAGATAGGCAGAGTAACTTTTGATTATCTATACAGGGTTGACACATTTTGTAGATTTTGTAATGGCAAATGCTTAGTAGATAACTTGACTTAACGTTAGTATCTGGAAAGCAAACTTTAATATTAAAGAAAACATAATGGATGGAGCGTGGGGGCTCACCTGTAATCCCAGCACTTTGGGAGGCCGAGGCAGGCGGATCATTCGGAGTCAGGAGTTGGAGACCAGCCTGGCTACCATGGTGAAATCCCAGTGCTACTAACAATACAAAAATTAGTCGAGTGTGGTGGCTATAATTCCAGGTACTTTGGAGGCTGAGGCAGGAGAATCGCTTGAACCCGGGAGGTGGAGGTTTCAGTGAGCTGAGATCGTGCCATTGCACTCCAGCCTGGGCGACAGAGTGAGACTCAGTCCCAAAACACTAAAATGAAATAAATAAGAAAGAGTAATGATGGCAATCATGATAGCATAATGTTATCTAAACCTGGAAGCATTTCAGAGCTTTTGGACTGTCATTATTTTGCCTCAGTGGACTTTCTAGAAGTGGTCCCCAGTTCAAGATATCTGCTCCATCCTAGGCCACGACCAGTGACCCTGGCCTGAGTCTTAATGTGGAGGTGACTTCTGGTCCCTTCAGTGTGGATTTTGAGTCTGGGCCTTTCTCTTGTTTTGAATAAAATCTAACACAAATCAAAGGCACCAGCGATTAACCACTGGCGTTCATTTCCAAAATGTGCATCAGTTCCAGTCAGTTCTTTTGCCCTGCTTTCACCATACATCTTTAAGATAGGAAGGCAGGAAAGCCTCGTAAGAAGCTTGGCTGTCAGCTCCCAGCCTTCACATGTGTTTCAAATAAAGCATAGTACACGCTGCAGGCGCACTCACTTTGCCAGAGTCTGTAATCTGATATCTGCTGCCTTATCTAGATGTCTTGCCTCACAGAGCAGAGCATTTACTGTTGGAAGCTAAGGGGTCAAGGCGTTTGGTCTGTGTGGTTAGAGTGGGGGCTAAATGGGAGTGAAGGTTGGCCCTGGGGATGGAAATGAGATTGAGGAAGCAAAGAGCAACATGGAGAAAGCACTGGGCTTTGTGGTTTGGTCTGGGCTGTCTGACGCACCTGTGAGTCAGGTCTCAGGGTGAAACCTTTCAACCTGTACGCTTCAGTTCAGCCTCCTGTAAAAGGGAGTCCCAGAACATACCCATATCTCTGAATGAGGTGGTGAGACTGAATTATTGTTTGTTAGCATATTTTCAGACCCTCGGCACACTGTGAGAGCAAGTAAATATTATGTAATGGCAAATTAGGAGGGGTCCACATTGCTGTTGCTGGATTTGCCAAGGCTGTTCAGGCCGTCTCTATTGTATCTATCTTTCATTGATTGCTGAAGCAAAAAATGAAAAAATAAAAATAAAAATCCCCTAAAATACTACTTGGAGAATTACATGGATGGGAAGAAAGCTTCAGTGTGGTGTCCAGGAAATACCCCAGACTCATCCAAGTCACTTCTGCAATTTCCAGGCTGTGAAATGCCTGTGAATGGAGAGGCCTGGGTACTTGGCACATTACAGAATGAGTCTCCCAACAAACCTCATTACCCCTGGGGTACAGAACATGACATGCCCTAGAAAATGTATCTTCATCTCCGCAGGGTAGGAATACATGTTTTTCATATAGACGGCACATTTGAAGTTGAAGTCATTCCTGTCTGTAGATGGCTGGACAGGGGATCGTGGAGGAATTGAGACTGGAATCCAGGTCTGGCTCAGCCATGAGGCATTTTGTGGGCTGTGGGCTGCTTGGACATTGACCTACATTGCCTTTGCCCTGTCTCAGTGTCTTCATCTATAAAATCAAGGCAGACTGGGGGGTGGGGAACAGGGAAGATGAAATAATTTTCTTTTTCTTTTTTTTTTTTTTGAGATGGAATCTTACT
>PVKV010001525.1:43137-89522 GCA_004027835.1 Alouatta palliata | reverse complement strand
TCCTGGGTTCAAGTGATTCTCGTGCCTCAGCCTCCCAAGTAGCTGGGATTACAGGCATGTGCCACCCGGCTAATTTTGTATTTTTAGTAGAGACAGGGTTTCACCTTGTTGGCTAGGTTGGTCTCGAACTTCTGACCTTGTGATCCGCCCACCTTGGCCTCCCAAAGTGCTGGGATTACAAGCATGAGCCACTGCACCTGGCTTAATTTTTGTATTTTTAGTAGAGACTGGGTTTCACCATGTTGGCCAGGCTGGTTTCGAAGTCCTGACCTCAGGCCATCCACCTGCTTTGGCCTCCCAAAGTGCTGGGATTACAGGCATGAGCCACTGCGCCTGGCCCAATTTTCAATTGGCATCCCTAAGATTCTGTGGCTCCCTGTGTAAGGAGGGCGCTTGCTTTTGTTCCCTAGGGGCATTCTCTGTGTGGCTAAGTGCAGCTCATTTCTGTTTGGAGGAATTTTTTTTTTTTTTTTTTTTCAGGTCAGAGCCTTGCTCTGTCACCCAGGCTGGAGTGCAGTAGTGCAATCATAGCTCAATGCAGCCCCAAACTCCCGGGCTCAAGTGATTCTCCTGCCTGAACCTCCTAAGTAGCTGGGACTATAGGTGTGCACCATCATGCCTGGCTAAGTTTTTAATTTTCTGTGGAGACAGGGTCTTGCTGTATTGCCCAGGCTGGTCTCAAACTCCTGGCCTCAAGTGATCCTCCCATTTTAGCCTCCCAAAGTGCTGGGATTACAGGTACGGGCCACTGCACTTGGCCCTGGAGGGACATTTTTGTGACTGTACCAGTAGCAAAATGAGAGCTCGGGACCAGCACCCTGATTCCACTTCATGTCGATAGTGGTGTGTCTCCTTTTTCACTACATGAGTGCTTGCTGGGTGCTGCTTTAGAAAGAGTATAAATAGAAGCTTCTGTGGGTCAAGCACCGTCTTTTCTCACTCATCTCAAACTGCTTCTTAGTCTGATGCCCATTAAATACACCTGTTACGGATACAGATGATTGGTTTGTCTGAAAGCCCAGATGGAAAACAGACTCAACTTTTCTTTTTTGGGGTGTGTGTGTGTGTGTGTGTGGTGGGGCAGAGAACACAGACACTTGCGGTGGTTTGTACACTTGGCTCGTGGATTTCACTGCCTTTTTTTGGGGTTACTCAGAATTTGAGAGTTCATGAGCAGCATTTGGAAGAACGTTACCGAGAGAAAAGGAGGGACGGGAAGGCCCCAGACTTCTCCTCGAGGGTATCCCCACTGCAGTCTTCCTTAGACGTTTGGATTTCCCAGTCCTCTTGTTTTGAGGCGTGATATAAATTCAGCTTCTCATACATTTAAAAATATCGGTTGAACACCTGCTATATTCTAGGCACTGAGGAGACGGTAGTGAACAGACGAGAATGCCTGCTCTCCCAGAGCCACAGAAATCACAAGGGACAAAGAAGGGAAAGGAACAGCACGTTAGAAGCTGCAGGTTAGGCAGGAACCGAGAGCCGAAGGGGATGTGTGGGGTGGGGCCATGGCAGCTTGAGGTGACGCTGGAATGCAGACCTGGAAGAGCTGTCTGAACGTAGACTCTTCTAGTCAAAGGCGGCAGCAAGGGCAAGTGCCTGATGCGGGAGCCTGCCTGGAATTTTTTTTTTTCTTTCTTTTTTTTTTTTTAAAGACGGGGTTTCACCATGTTGATCAGGCTGGTCTTGAACTCCTGACCTCAGGTGATCCGCCCGCCTTGGCCTCCAAAGTGCTTGGATTACAGGTGTGAGCCACCGCGCCCGGCGGAATTTTTTTTTCTTTTTGGGACAGGGTCTCAATCTGTCATCAGGCCAGAGTGCAGTGGCAGATCTGAGCTCACTGCAGCCTTGACTTCCTGGGTTACAGCCATCCTCCTGCCTCAGCCTCCTGAGTAGCTGGTATTGCAGGCGTGCATCACCACACCTGGCCAATACTTTTTCTTTTTGTAGAGATGGGATCTTGCTTTGTTGCGCAGGCTGGTCTCGAACTTCTGATCTCAAGCAATCCTCCCACCTCAGCCTCCCAAAATGCTAGGATTATAGGTGTGAGCCACCATGCCTGGCCATGCCTGGCATTTTTGAGGTCCAGTGGCTTCCAGGAGGCCATGCGATCAAGGGGGAGGTTAAGGGGAACTAAGGTGAGAGAGATTCGGGGAGGGTGAGGGCAAGGGAATGGAGGAGGGCAGGTTCATGAGGGCCTCTTAGGCTGCAATGAAGACTCTGGCTTTTGCTGTAAGTGAAATGGGGAACCTTGGAGAGTTTTGAGCACAGAAGGAACTTGATCTGACTTGTGCTTTTCATGATCCCTGGGGTGGCTGTGCTGGCAGCAGATGGTTGGGGTTCAGGGGCAGAAGTGGGGAGATGAGCTGGGCTCCTGCAGTGACCCAGCTGAGGGGTAATGGTGTTTAGAATTGGGAAGCAGCCATGGAGGTGATGAGAAGTGGTTGGATTCTGGATGTGTGTTTTTTTGTTTGTTTGTTTGTTTTTGAGGTGGAGTCTCGCTCTGTCGCCCGGCTGGAGTTCAGTGGTGAGATCTTGGCTCCCTGTAGTCTCTGCCTCCCGGGTTCAAGCGATTCTCCTGCCTCAGCCTCCTGAGTAGCTGGAATTACAGGCACACCCCACCACGCCCAGCTAATTTTTGTATTTTTAGTAGACGACGTTTCACCATATTGGCCAGGATGGTCTCGATCTCCTGACCTCATGATCCACCTGCCTCGGCCTCCCAAAGTGCTGGGATTATAGGCGTGAGCCACCATGCCCTGCCAGATTCTGGATGTGTTTTAAAGGTGGAGCTGGTAGGAATTGCTGGTGGACTGGATGTGGGGTGTGAGATTCTCCAAGGACTTGGGATTGGAAGAAGGGTTCATTTGATGGTTGTGTTCAGTTTCCCCGGGAGTTTTCAGAGCACCTGCTCTGTCTGCACATTGGGGCTGCCCATGTGCTGGGAGGCTCTGGAAACAGCTTACGGGGCAAGCTCACAGCCTTGGGCTTCTGGGCTCCCTTGGGGAGGGATTTCTGAATTTGAAGATGAAATTCTGGGAGGGACTTTGAGGTACCTCCTCTTCTGTCACAGTGGGAAACGCCTGTGATAGGCTGGAAATGTTAGCAGCAGAAAGAGCTGTTTAACACTGCGAAAGTGCTGTTCTGTGCCTTTAGAAATATCAATAAAAAGAGCTGGGTCCCTTTGACAGGTGGGCCTTTAACCTCTAACTGTCCAACTTGATCTGGCAATTTAAAGCCCAAACATTTTCAGTGGGAAATGCAATAAACACAAGAATGCTGACTACTCCTTTTCTTTGACAAGATGCTTTATATTTTGTTTTTTGGTTTTTTTTGAAGTCAGGTCTTGCTCTGTCGCCTAGGCTAGAGTGGAGTGGTGTGATGATAACTCACTGCAGCCTTGAATTTGTGAGCTCAAGCGATCCTCCCACCTCATACTCCTGAGTAGCTGTGACT
Organism: Alouatta palliata; assembly: GCA_004027835.1. Taxonomy (NCBI): domain Eukaryota; kingdom Metazoa; phylum Chordata; class Mammalia; order Primates; family Atelidae; genus Alouatta; species Alouatta palliata. Next base: position 86,063 of record PVKV010001525.1, on the reverse strand, counting down.
ACAGGCCCATACCACCATGCCTCATTTCGTTTATTTTTTGTAGAGATGGGGGTCACATTGTGTTGACCAGGCTGATCTCGAACTCCCGGGGTCAAGCGATCCGCCTGCCTCAGCCTTCCTAAGTTCTGGGATTATAGGCGTGAGCCACCATGCCTGTTCTAAAAGTTTTTCTTGATTGAAAAAGATAACTGGCTGGGCACCGTGGCTCACACCTGTAATGCCAGCATTTTGGGAGGCTGAGGCGGGCCCATCATTTGAAGTCTGGAGTTCGAGACCAGCCTGGCCAGCGTGGTGAAACCCCGTCTCTACTAAAAATGCCAAAAATTAGCCAGGCGTGGTGCCGTGCACCTGTAATCCCAGCTACTCAGGAGGCTGAGGCAGGAGAATTGCTTGAACCCCAAGGTGGAGGCTGCAGTGAGTTGAGATCACGCCGTTGCACTCCAGACTGGGTGACAGAGTGAGATTCTGGCTCTAAAAAAAATAAATAAATAAAATGAAGAGAACAAACTTCAGTGTCCTTATGGATTAGTAAAGTGAGATTTAGGAAATGGGAATTTTGGTTGGAGCTTGTTCCCAGAGAAGCTAATGACGACTGTGTCTCAAGTACGTATTTCTGGGTCAAATTTGCAACTGAATGGACAGTAATTAGTTTTGGCTGGTTCCAGGTGGACATTTGCGTGTTTTCAGGGGAGGATTTCAGGGGTTAACTTGTTGAGTTTTTCTTTGGCTGGGTCTCTGTAAATCTCTTTAATCTTTCCTTTCCCCAAATAAATCTCCTTAAATCCCCTTCAATCTCTGTCCTCCTGCCTCTCCTCCCCTCTCCTCTGGAAGGGCTTAGGCATTGGTCCAGCAGAGATTTGTCACGTTACTGGTCAACTTGCCCACCGGGGTTATGTTTCTTTCTTTCTTTCTTTTTTTTTTGAGACAGAGTCCCACTCTGTCACCCAGCCTGAACTGCGGTGGTGTGATCTCGGCTCACTGCAACCTCTACCTCCTGGGTTCAGGAGATTCTTCTGCCTCAGCCTCCCGAGTAGGTGGGACTACAGACACGTGCCACCATGCCTGGCTAATTTTTGTAATTTTGGTAGAGATGATGTTTCACCATGTTGCCCCGGCTGGTCTTAAATGCCTCATGCCAAGTGATCCGCTCCCCTCGGCCTCACAAATTGCTGGGATTACAGACATGAGCCGCTGCGCTTGGCCGTTATTTTTCTTTAATTAATGAAGGATCTGCTTACAGGTGGCCACCATGAAGCCTGGTGCCTGAGTCAGTGGACCCAAGGTATTTCCCTGATGCAAAATGGCCAATTCCATGCTTATTTAGTCTAGGAGGACACATGGACTTTGGGAAAGATTCCAGCATGATCTCGGTTCATGTTCACTATGCCCCTTTGACCGTCTGTGGTGAGGGAGATCTCTTTTTCTTTAGGCTAGTTTTTTTTTAAATTAGATTTCACTTGATTTTCTTTTCTTTTTTCTTTTCACTTATTATGCAGTGTATTGATCATTCAGGCTCCAGTTAGATCAAAGGTAACCTCCAAATACATGCCATAGGTCAAGTTCATTTTATACCTTTAGCTATCTGTTCTCCATGTCTTGTGCTGTTTTTCCAAATCTTTCAGCAGGACTTAGAAATGGAGAGATTCCAGCCTGGAGTGCTGGCTCAGACCTGTAATCCCAGCACTTTGGGAGGCCGAAGCAGGAGGATCACTTGAGGCTGGGAGGTTGAAGCTGCAGTGAGCTATGATGGTGCCACTTCACTCCAGCCTGGGTGACAGAGAGAGACTGTGTCCCCAGAAAGAAAGAAACAAAAGTGGGGGACCAGGCGCAGTGGCTCATGCCCGTAATCCCAGCACTTTGGGAAGCTGAGGCAGGTAGATGACCTGAGTTCAGGAGTTCAAGAACAGCCTGGTCAATATGGTAAAACTTTGTCTCCACTAAAAACTCAAAAATTAGCTGGCCTGTGGTGCATGCCTCTAATCCCAGCTACTCGGGAGGCTGAGGCACAAGAAACACTTAAACCCGTGAGGTGGAGGTTGCAGAAAGCTGAGATTGTGCCACTGCACTCTAGCCTGGGCAACAGAATGAGACTGTCTCAAAAAAAAAAAAAAAAAAAAGAAATGGGGGATTCTGTCTCCTGGTTAACACTGAACCTTCAGGGTAAGCCTTTCATAGGGTATATTTGCTGAGGGCAGGTAGGGGAGGCAATATAATGTGATTGAAAGATCGTTCTGGTACGGCATTCGTAGCTGAATGCCTCTGGATAGATTCCTTAATCGCTCTGAGTTTAAGAGGGAGACAGGAGTTGCTGCCTCGTGGGATTGTTGTAAGGATTCAGTGACATGTGTGAGGTACCTGGCACATAACTGGGATTGAATATATGGTAACTGTCATCAAGCTGTAGTTGCCTCCAGCAGCCAAGGTTGATTTCCCTTGGACATTCGGGGCCAGTTCCGGTGGGGAAGAACATGTCAGTATCTGTTGGAAATTGATTTTTGGAAGCTCTTGTTGCAAATAGGCATGTTGCTGCATATTTAACCTTCCCGGAAACTGATTTAAGAAACCATAAACAGTTCTTTAGTCAGCCAGGGAAGAATAGTCCACAGTTGTTCTTCCCGGTGCAGTGAGTAGCTAAGAACATAGACTTGGAGGGTACACGGATATGAGTGGAAATCCTGGGTCCACAGCGTCCTAGCTGTACGGCTTTGGGCCAATTATTTTACCATTCTGAGCCTCACATCCTCATCTGTAAAACAGGATAACACTCGGACCTAATGTGAGGCTTGCGGTGAAGATGAAACGAGGGTGCGTGTGAACCACTGAGAGCAGCCTGTGTCACGTGGGTGTGTGCACAGTAAATGCCCACTCTCTGTCATTTGTCCCTGCTCTTCAGAGGCCATTTGCACAGATTTGGAAGGCACGCTGAGCCATTCAACATTTGCTCCCAATAGGGGTGATTAGTTCATGTAATGCTGGCATTAAGCAAAAGACTCTGCCTGAAACGTCCTCTGGCCCAGCTTCGGTGCTGGAGTGACCTAGTTAGCGGTGTGTCCCAGGCTCAGCCCTCCCTCTGGGTAGCTCCTCCACATTTTTTTCTCTGCACCTCTCCCTACACCCTTAGCTGGTTTTGAAACATCTGTCCCCCTCTCCATCAGCCCGGCGAGAGTCCCTTCTCACTGAGCAGAGGTCTGCAGGCAGACTGTGGCTTTTCTTTGGTGCTTTTCTTCTCGGGAAACTGCTTCAGTCTGCTTTGTTTCTTACTGAAACTCATGTGTTGATTTGAGGACTCAAGTACCTTCCTTACAGTGTCTAACCATCATGGAGTTTCGTAGTTTAAAACCTATAGGTACTGAATTTATTTTAATGCTAGAGTATTTAAAAATGGCAGCATGCATATGTGTATACCACATAAGAACATGTATTTATTTAAAATATCCTTCTGGGGGATTTTTGCATGGGAGGTGGGAGAACATCTCAGAAGCTTTCAGTGTCCCAGGTCACAGGATGTTGGCATAACACGTACGGAGCGAGTTTCCAAATCAGGCATGATTCCTTCTCTTGACCTGTCCATTTCAGTTCCTTTGGCACTCACACAACGTCCAGGGTCATGATTTATTGGTGCTTCTATCACAGGCTGAGCAGAGGAGGAAAAAGCTCCTCCAAATGAAAGTAGTCAATATTTCTAGTTGTCGAGAGGACCTTTCTCTGTCTTTCATGACCACAGCATGGATCACGGAAATTGGTTTTACAATAAATTGGATTTGGTGCCGTAAAGGTATTGTATTAAATAAAACCTCAGACAGTTTCTGATGTTCAAATGACAGTCCCGTCTGCCTCCCCACACAACCCTGTCCCCTCGTACAAGGCCCAAAGTGTTGTGAAAAAGAAAAACCCTAAACCTGTGCAGCTTTGGAAAATGTGTGGATGGGGAAAGAGAAGTTGTACAAAGCCAGGAGGTATCATGGAGCGGCTGGCAGGCCAGTGTCCCCAGCCCCCAAGTATCTTCCCATTTATGGGCTGATACTTCCTTAACCTTGAAAAAAGACTGCTTCAAATTTGCCTTAAAACTTGACAAGATATAAATACCTCGAAATAGGTTGAGAGGCTGCCAGTCATTTACGATGTAAGTGATTTTAAGGAAAGAACTTTTTCTCAAGACTTAATTAGCATTTGAATGGGAGGCAGAAGGGAGAAGAAGTACTTTCATTCCTGGGAGGCTCAAATCGGTGAAAAGTGGGGAGTTGAGGGCTGAGTGAGGCCAGGTGGGAATGATGCACTGGGGCTCTGGGATAAGGACCCTCACACCAACCTACATCAACTGTTGCAAAACCGGGCCCTAAAATGTCCTGGGCTCTGGAAAGGGAGGCTGCTGTGTTGCTGTCTCTCCCATCTTTCCTTCTTCCTCCAGGGCCGGGCTAGGAGTTCAGAGACCGTAACAGCTCTGCCGTGGACGCCAGGGCTTCTTTAGGTCGGAATAGGATCCAGGTCACCATGAAAAATTCCACTTCTGTAAAAATGTGCCTCAGTCAGCAACAACAGTAATAACCACAAGCTTTCAGTGGCGTCTTGGAACATACTTTGCATATGAATTGGGTACAGCCAGCATTTTGCAATAATGTACAAGAATTATGCTCCTTGGATTTTTTGGTGTGTGTTAGCGTGGTCAGTAAAAACGGTGTTTGGGGCCCTAGTCGTGATGGACAGTGTTGGCTTTCTGTGGCCCTTTCAGCTTCTTTGACAAATGGATATAGTATTTGATATAATAACAAGACTTCATATTTCACTTTTTTTTTTGAGAAGGAGGCTCAGTCTGTTGCTAGGCTGGAGTGCAGTGGTGCGATCTTGACTACTGCGACTTCTGGCTCCCAGGTTTAAGTGATTCTCCTTAGCAGCTGGGATTCTCCCAAGCAGCTGGGATTACAGGCGCCTACCACCATGCCTGGCCAATTTTTGTATTTTTGGTACAGATGGGATTTCACCACCTTGGCCAGGCTGGTCTCAAACTCCTGACCTCTGGGTGATCTGCCCTCCTCGGCTTCCTCTCTCATGTACTTTAAATCATCTCTAGATTGCTTGTCATACCCAATACAATGTAAATGTTATATACATAGTTGTTATACTGTATTCTTTGGAGAATACTGACAAAAAGGCTGTATATGTTCAGTACAGACAAAATTTTTTTCCCTAAGTATTTTTCTTTGAGACAGTTTAGCTCTGTTGCCCAGGCTGGAGTGCAGTGGCATGATCTCGGCTCACTGGAGCCTCCACCTACCGGGTTCAAGCAATTCCCCTGCCTCACCTTCCCCAGTAGCTGGGATCACGGTGTGTGTCACCACACCCGGCTAATTTTTGTTTATTCCTTTGTGTATTAATGGATACAGGTTGCTTCCACCTCTTGGCTGTTGTGAATTGTGCTGCTGTGAACCTGGCGTGCAGATGTCTGAGTGCCTGCCTCCAGTTCTTTTGGGTATATAGCCAGAAGTGGAATTGCCGGATTGGATGGTCATTCTAGAGTTCATTTTTTGAGGAACTGCCATACTGTTTTCCACAGCTGCTTGACGTTTTGTAGTTTGCAGTGTCGTTTTGGGATCCATGATTCCTTCTCTTAGGGAGTGAGCAGCAGTTACTGACCTCATTTAACACATAAGGACGTGGAGGGTCAGAGGGATAAAATGACTCAGGTGAAGAGGTTGCTAAGGAGCATGTGGAAAATTAGGAGTCCCTGACTCCGGTGCTCATTCTCTTTTTTTTTTTTGAGATGGAGTCTCCCTCTGTTGCTCAGGCTGGAGTGCAGTAGTGCGATCTCGGCTCACTGCAACCTCCATCTTCTGGGTTCAAGCGATTCTCTTGCCTCAGCCTCCCAAGTAGCTGGGATTACAGGCATGCGCCACCACACTTGGCCAATTTTTTTGTATTTTTAGTAGAAACGGGGTTTTACCATGTTGGTCAGGCTGGTCGTGAACTCCCGACCTCAGGTGATCTGCCCACCTTGGCCTCCCAAAGTGCTGGGATTACAGGTGTGAGCCACCGCTCCCGGCCATCATTCTCTTTTTATCAGGCTGCTAACAAGCTGGTTAGTGGAGTCAATGGAATAGAGAAGTCTGAGTGATATTTTTTAAAAAAGCCAAACCTCACCCTCTGTCCGTGCGTTATGGTATGGGAAGGAGCCATTAGAGTCAGTTGTGCGCTAATAAACTGGTCTTGTGGGAGGGAAGTTCTGATTTGTAGCATTTGCTGACTTCCATAGTGTAAATACTCCCATCTGGTAGGATTCCAAGCTCCCTATGGTTTAACAACCTACTTGCAAAATTCCTGACTTAGGTAGGCTCTTAGGAGTCTCTGGGAGGTGGCTATGGCATCCCACTGAAGGAAGCGAAGGTCAGGAGGTCTGGGCTTGAGTCCCAGCTCTGACATTTAAGAACTGTGGAATCGGCTGGGCATGGTGGCTCATGCCTGTAATCTCAGCACTTTGGGAGGTCGAGGCGTGTGGATCATCTGAGGTCAGGAGTTTGAGACTAGCCTGACCAACATGGTGATACCCCATCTCTACTAAAAATACAAAGCATAGCTGGGTGTGGTGGCTCACACCTGTGATACCAGCTACCTGGGAGGCTAAAGCAGGAGAATCACTTGCACCTGGGAGGCGCAGGTTGCAGTGAGCTGAGATCGTGCCATTGCACTCCAGCCTGGGCAACAAGAGCGAAACTCTGTCTCAAAACAAAAAACAAAAAACAAATTGTGGAATCTTGGTTTTATCCTCTCTGAGTCTTTTTTTTTTTTGAGACCGAGTCTCGCTCTGTCACCCAGGCTGGAGTCCAGTGGCACGATTGTGACTCACTGCACCCTCTGCCTCCCAGGTTCAAGTGATTCTTCTGCCTCAGCCTCCTAAGTAGCTGGGATTGCAGGTGTGCGCCACCACACCCGGCTGATTTTGTATTTTCAGTAGCGATGGGGTTTCACTATGTTGGCCAGGCTGTTCTTGAACTCCTGACCTCAAATGATCGATTCACCTCAGCCTCCCAAAGTGCTGGGATTACAGGCGTGAGCCACTGCACCCAGCCTGTCCTCTCCGAGTCTTGATGACTTTGTGTGTCAAATGAGGTTAATGACACTTGCTTACCTTCTAGACTTTTTATAAGTCCCAAATGAGATAAGAAATGTGTGATGCTTGGCATATATTATAGTAAAGGCCTAACGTTAATAGACACAGGAGGACTTACGATGTTATGAAGATTATAGCTTTAAAAATGCTTCCTTCTCGGCCGAGCACAGTGGCTCATGCCTGTAATTCTAGCACTTTGGGAGGCTGAGGTGGGTGGATCACTTGAAGTCAGGAGTTCGAGACCAGCCTGGCCAACATGGTGAAACCCCGTCTCTGCTAAAAATATAAAAAAATTAGCTGGGCATGGTGGCACATGCCTGTAGTCCCAGCTACTCAGGAGGCTGAGGTGGGGGAGAATTGCTGGAACCCAGGAGCCGGAGGTTGCAGTGAGTCGAGATCGTGCCACCGCACTCCAGTCTGGGCAACAGAGCGAGCCTCTGTCTCAAAGAAAAGAAAAAAAAGTGTCCTTCTCCTCACCATCAGTGTCACATTCACCTCTTGAAACCTAGCTGTTATATTTTGGGCAGGCTTCCTGTGGAAGTTGGCTCAGACGTTGACCTTGAATCTGAAAGTTATCAACACAAATCCCAAAGTTTCATAGTCTGTTTTCTCTGCCTCTGTTTGAGTGTTGTTACATTGTTTTCATTTTTGGTTTTTAAGCGATTGGTGCCTTAAGAAAAATTTAAAAGAAAATTAGAACAGCAACATGTTATCCTTGTAGAGAATATGAAAAATATGGAAAAACGTAAAGAAGACAGTAAGAATCAGCTGATAGGCCAGGCCTGGTGGCTCACGCCTGTAATCTCAACACTTTGGGAGGCTGAAGTGGGTGGATCACTTGAGGCCAGGAGTTTGAGACCAGCCTGGCCAACATAGTGAAACCCTATCTCTACTAAAAATACAGAAAAATTAGCCAGGCCTGGTAGCGCACGCTGGTAATCCCAGCTACTCGGAAGGCTGAGGCGGGAGAATTTCTTGAACCCGGGAGGCCGGGGTTGCAGTGAGCTGAGATTGCGTGACTGCACTCCAGCCTGGGTGACAGAGCGAGACTCTGTCTTAAAAAAGAATAAAAAAGAGTCAGTCGTTGGCTGGATGGATCCTGGGCATTGAGTCCTTCCGGGGCACTGGGGGGAGATCTTGGTGGGGTTGGACCTGTGGGGGTGGGGCTGTGGTTCTGTACTCACTCGAGGCATTTTGGTATATTAGCAGGTGGTGTGCCTGAATCACTGTGCACTGTTGCGAATTGGCTGTGGATATAGGGGTGGCTTTGACCCCTGTGAGCTATAGTCTTTGTGAGCTCTGTGGGTGTCAGACTTGTAGTGTGTCAGTATTTTGTGTAGCTTGGCAGTGATGGTGGTGGTGATGGCATTGCTTGGCTTCTTCTCATGGTCACCGGCTATCTATCCTCATGACTACTTCTGAACACATCCCCAGAATCAGCGGTGAGACGGTTCCTGCCGCCAAGATGAGACCCGACTCCACACACTTCCAGCGAGCTAATTATACTTGTGAGAAAAAGGAGATAAAAAATATTCATATCCAAGTGCGGCTGACGCTCCCTGCTTAGGATAAGACACAGGAAGCCAGCTTCTCAGTGGCTTCGTGACATAAAGTAAATACTGTTACACGCAGTCCTGCCTTCTGCTAAGCTGCAGACGCCCCAAACCTTGAAGCCAGCCCCTCTTCAGAACGCAGTCTTTGGAAGTTCTTGAGGTTGGAACAGTGGTTCTCAGGGACCAGGGACCAGTTTCGAGGAAGACCATGGACCGGGGCGGGGGGATGGTTTCAGCATGATTTAAGCGCATTATGTTTGTTGTGTACTTTATTTCTAGTATTATTACATTGTAATATCTAATAAAATAATTCTACAACTCAACATAATGTGGAATCAGTGGGAGCCCTGAGCTTGTTTTCCAGCAACTAGGCGGTCCCATATGGGGGTGTTGGTAGACAGTGATGGATCATCAGGCATTAGATTCTCATGAGGAGCGGGCAACCTAGATCCCCCACAGGCGCCGTTCACAGTAGGGCTTGTGTTCTGATGAGAATCTAATGCCACTGCTGATTGGACAGGAGGCGGAGCTCAGGCAGTAATTCGGGTGATGGGGGGCATCTACAGATGAAGCTTTGCTTGGTTGCCAGCTGTTTGCCTCCTGTTCCTGCGGCCCAGTTCCTAACAGGCCACGGACTGGTACTGGTTCGTGACTTGGGTGCTGGGGACTCCTTGGCTTAGAAGGTGAGGTCTTTGGGGCCGGGTGTGGTGGCTCACGATTGCAGTTCCAGAATTTCGGAGGTTGAGGCGGGCAGATCGCTTGAGGTGGGCAGATCGCTTGAGGTTAGGAGTTCGAGACCAGCTTGGGCAACATGGTGAAACTTCGTCTCTACTAAAAAATACAAAAATTAGTGGGGCATGGTGGCGGGTGCCTGGAATCCCAGCTACTTGGGAGGCTGAGGCAGGAGAATTGCTTGAACCCAGGAGGTGGAGGTTGCAGTGAGCCGAGATTGCTCCAGCTTGGGTGACAGAGTGAGTCTCTGTCTCAAAAAGAAAAAAGAAGTGAGGTCTTTGTAACTTAGATGATCCGCTAGACTAGCTTTCATTTTGCGGGCTTTGAAACAGGTGCATTGAGATGACGTGAACTGCCCGGGTTCCACAGTTAATCTCCGTCACCTCCAGGCCCCGGGCTTTAGCCAGATCATCTTCCTGTTGTGTTGTGGATAAGGATGTGCACTGTAGGCATTAGGAGGCATCATGACAGAGCACCAATGGAGGGCTGGTTACCAGAGAAGACACAGTCTGTGCTGGAGGTTGGGTGGCCTCAGCTGTTGTGTCTCTGTTCCTTTGTCACTCGCTTTGTGGATTTAAAAGGAGCTCTCGAGGATGTGTCTAGCTCCTGAGGAACTAGGAGCTGTGGGCAGTTGGTGCCCCTGCTCCTCTGCTTGCCTTCCCCCTGCCTGTTGGGGATCCAGGCCATGTGTCCCTAAGTAGGTGACAGGGAACCAATTCAGGGAGCAGAGAACAGGCACCTCCGATCCCCACAGGGTCTCTGCAAAGACCTGGCTTAGGATTATCCTATGCTGTGGCCACATAGAGGCTTTCCCAGGCCCCAGCAGAGCCGGCCTCACACACAGGTAGCGCCTCACTCGGGTGGGATACCTTTGTGTTTATTACATGTTTGTGTCTGGGTGTGGCGGCTCACGCCTGTAATCCCAGCTACCTGGGAAGCCAGGGCAAGCAGATCACTGGAGGTCAGGAGTTTGAGACCAACCTGGCCAACATGGTGAAATCCTGTCTCTACTGAAAATACAAAAATTAGCTAGGAGTGGTCACAGATGCCTGTAATCCCAGCTACTCAGAGGCTAAGGCAGGAGAATTGCTTGAGCCTGGGAGTCAGAGGTTGTAGTGAGCCAAGATCGCACCACTGCCCTCCAGCCTGGGTGACAGAGCAAGACTCTGTCTCAAAATAATAAAATAAAATAAAATAAAATAAATAAAATAAAATAAAATAAAATAAAATAAAATAAAATTTGTTGGCCAGACACAGTGGTTCATGCCTATACTCCTAGTTACTTGGGAGGCTGAAGCAGGAGGTTCACTTGAGCCCAAGAGTTCCAGGCTCCTGGAAGATGGCACAGTTCCAGGCTATAGTGAGCCGTGATGGCACAACTGTATTCTAGCCTGGGTGAAACAGCAAGGTCCTGTTAAAAAAAAGTTTGACCGGGCGCGATGACTCACGCCTGTAATCCCAGCACTTTGGGAGCCTGAGGTGGGCAGATCTGGCTTGTTGTGAGGTTTTGTTGCAATAACAAGAATAATAATGATTACAGGTTGGGCACAGTGGCTCGCCCCTGTAATCCCAGCACTTTGGGAGGCCCGCATTACGCCACTGCACTCCAGCCTGAGTGGCAGAGTAAGACCCTGCCTCAAAAAAAAAAAAAGTATTCTAACACATGTCGCAGATTACAGGTGCTAAATGAAGGGGCATTGATTTTAATTTTTTAGGCAGATAGGTGTTACACCCCATCATGTGTCAACTTCCGTGGAAGCCCTCCCTGTGATGCCTTCAGGAATACCATTACAGATTTCGTTTCTTTGACCTACAGCATTTTCTGAAGTATAAAATATTAGGCACTCCTAGCAATGTATACATCATTGTGAAGGAATTTATCTTTTGTAAGAGTGAGCCTGGAGAAAGAGATGGGAGAGAGAACATGAAATTACAAAGGGTTGGACTAGAATTAAAGGGTGGTGGTCATGTTGATTGTGCCAAAGAGGAGGTCGGAGGCTGGTAAAGTCAGCCAGAGTTATAGCATCCATTCATTCGTCTGCTCGTTTGTTCATTCAGTGAACAGTTTTGACGGCTCACTGTGAGAAATGCCGAGAGACTAGTATGTTCTGTCTCTGTGAGCTCTGTGATTCTTTTTTTTTTCTTTTTTTTGAGACTAGGTCTTGCTCTGTCACCCAGGCTGGAGCACAGTGGCGTCGTGGTAGCTCATTGCAGCCTCGACTTCCTAGGTGATCAAGCCATCCTCCTGCCTTAGGCTCCCTAGTAGCGGGGACTGTAGGTGTGCGCCACCTTGCCTGGCTATTGTTTTTTTAATTATTATTATTTTTTGTAAAGATGGGTTCTCTGTTGTCCAGGCTGGCCTGGAACTCCTGGCTTCAAGCTATCCTCCTGCCTTGGCCTCCCAAAGTGCTGGGATTACAGGCGTGAGCTGCCACGTTCAGCCTGATTGTGGTGATTCTGATGGTCTGTGTGGAAGCTCATGGGAAGAAGAATGGGATCTGTCTTCCTGTTGGGGGCACTGATCTTGCTGCCACGTCTGTTGTGCAGGTGGCTTAGGTGAGGGAGGGGCTCTGCCTGCTTTATGTGGTGGCCCTGCCTTGGCTGGTTAGATTCCTAGGTAATGTCATAAAAGGCGGGGTGGTCATGGTGCCCTCTTTAGGACATTGACCCCTCCTCCTGCTGTCAGTGGTGGCTGTCCCCTCTTATAGGAATTCTCTCTCTTTTTTTTTTGAGATGGAGTTTCACTCTGTCACCCAGGCTGGAGTGCAGTGATGTGAGCTCAGCTCACTGCAACCTCTGCCTCCTAGGTTCAAGCGATTCTCCTGCCTCAGGCTCCCGAGTAGTGGAGATTACAGGTGAGCACCACCATGCCAGGATACTTTTTTATTTTTAGTAGAGAGGAAGTTTCACCACGTTGGCCAGGATGGTCTTGAACTCCTGACCTCAAGTGAGGTCAAGCCTGCCTTGGCTTCTTAAAGTCCTAGAATTACAGGCGTGAGCCACCACACCCAGCCAGGACTTTGGAGAATTGAGAGACAGATCCCACAGCTTTGAAACAAAACAAAACAAAACCCAAACCATCAGACATGATGGGTTGAGTCCCCTCCATGCCAGGCACTCAGGAAGTGCTGGTAAACAAAACATGGTTCTTGTCCTGAGGGAACTTTTTAAGGGGACAGTAAAACATGTAATTCCAGTTCAGTGTGACTGTGCAGTGGTAGAGGGTTACCTCATCGGGACTTGGGCTCAGGGACAGTGAGCTGGGCTGTTGCCTAAGAAAGTTCCAGAAGTCAGAAATTAGATAACATTGCTCAGTGAGTATATAATGAGCTGCTATGTGCCAAATAGGACGCTGGCTTCTGTAAGATAAAGGAATATATAGTTTTAATTCTATATTTAAATAGCATTATTAAAACTATATATTGGCCGGGCGTGGTTGGTCAGGCATGGTGGCTCACGCTTGTAATTCCAGCATTTTGGGAGGCTGAGGCGGGTATATCACTTGGGGTCAGGAGTTCAAGACCAGCTTGGCCAATATGGTGAAACCCCGTCTCTACTAAAAATATAAAAATTAGCTGAGCCTGGTGGTGCGTGCCTGTAATCCCAGCTACTGAGGAGCCTGAGGCAGGGGAATGGCTTGAACCCAGGAGGAGGAGGTTGCAGTGAGCTGAGATCACGCCACTGCACTCCAGTCTGGGCAACAGAGTGAGACTTCGTCTAAAGAAATAAGCATTGCGTTATTAATATATTAAATATTAAATTATTAATTTTATTTATTAATATTATTTAATAGTCATAATAGCAAACATTTACTGAGCATTTACCAGGTGTTAGATACTGTGGCAACTGCCACCTGTAACATGGTCAGCGATGCACAGACTGCGTATGTGACAGTGGTGTCCCAGGACGATTGTAATGGAGCTGAGACACGCCTGTTGTCTCGTTGTTGCTGTTGTGATGTTGTGGCGTCGTGCGTTACTCACTTTGTGGTGACGCTGTGGTCAACACACCAGCTGGACTGCCAGTTGCATAAAGCCCGGCACGCACAGTGATGTGCGGAACCTAATGCTTGGTAATTCCGTATTATAAGGTACAGACTGTGTTATCGGTGTCTGTATTTGCTATGCTGTGCTTTTTATTGTTACTTTAGAGTATACTCCTTCTACTTATTTAGATAAAAACAGTCAACAGTAGAACAGCCTCAGCAGGTCCTCCAGGAGGTATCCAGGTTTTTCGGCACCTGGCCTAAAAAATCTTTTACACTGTTTTGTTACCATTGTTATCGTAGGAGATGACAGCTCCATGCGTGATCCTTCCCCTGAGGACCTTCCAGTGGGATGACAAGATGTGGGGGTGGCAGACCATGATACTGATGATCCCAATCCTGTGTCGATCTAGGCTAATGTGTGTGTTTGTGTTTTTTGTTTTCTTTTTTTGAGGTGGAGTCTCACTATGTTGCCAGGCTGGAGTGTGGTGGTGTGATCTTGGCTCACTGTGACCTCCGCCTCAGTCTCCCGAGTAGCTAGGATTACAGGCGTGCACCGCCATGCCTGGCTAATTTTTATATTTTTAGTAGAGATAGGGTTTCACCATGTTGGCCACGCTCATCTGGAACTCTGACCTCAGGTGATCCACCCGCCTCGACCTCCCAAAGTGCTGGGATTACAGGCGTGAGCTACTGCACCTGGCCTAAAAAATCTTTTACATTTTTTTTTTTTTTGAGACAGAGTCTGTTTCTGCCGCCTGGCTGGAGTGCAGTGGGACGACCTTGGCTCACTGCAACCTCCACCTCCTGGGTTCAAGCAATTCTTCTACCTCAGCCTCCCGAGTAGCTGGGATTGCAGGCATGTGCCACCACGCCCAGCTGATTTTTGTATTTTTAGTAGAGACGGGGTTTCACCCTGTTGGCCAGGATGGGTTTTAATCTCTTGACCTCATGATCTGCCCACCTTGGCCTCCCAAAGTGCTGGGATTACAGGTGAGCCACCACGCCTGGCCTACACTGTATTTTTACTGTACCTTTTCCATGACTTGATATGTTTAGATACACAGCTACTTACCGTTGTGTTACAGTTGCCTGTAGTATCCAGTGCGGTCACGTGCTGTACAGGTTGGCAGTCTAGGAGCAGGAGCTGTATCATCTAGCCTAGGTGTGTAGTAGGCCGTACCTAGGTTTGTGTAAATGCACTATGGTGTTTGCGTCGTGACAAAATCTCCTAAAGGATGCGTTTTTCAGAATATACCCAAACCCATTAAGTGATGCATGGCTGTGTTTCACATGAATTTTCACACTACATCTGCACAGCCATTCAATAAAACAGATACTGCTGTAACCACTATTTTATTTTTTTATCGTTATTATTTTTTGAGATGGAGTCCTGTTCTTTCGTACAGTGGCACGATCTTGGCTCACTATAACCTCTGATTCCCAGGTTCAAGCGATTCTTTTGCCTCAGCCTCCTGAAGTAGCTGGGATTACAGGTGACCACCACAATACCCGGCTAATTTTTTTGTATTTTTGTAGAGACAAGGTTTCACCATGTTGGTCAGGCTGGTCTCAAACTTCTGACCTCAGGTGATCCAGCAGCCTCTGCTTCCTGAAGTCCTGGGATTACAGGCGTGAACCACCATGCCCAGCCGTCACCACCATTTTAGAGATGAGGAAACTGAGGCCCAGAGAGGTTAAATAACTTGGTCAAGGTCACATAGACCTCTCTGTTGGGAAGAATTGGGATTTGAACCTAAGTAAGGTACCTGTCTGGGGCCAAAGCCAGTGCTCCCAGCCATTGGTTTTCCTTGCCCTGGTTGGTCAGTTTTGACCCCTGACCTCTTAACAGAGAAAATGTGATAGGAACCCATGTCCCCACTACACAGAGCAGCAGGTGGTAGGTGACGTCAGCATGGTATGAAGTGTTTCAGGGGTTCATGGGAAGAGGAGTAGTTTTTATTTTAATTAATTGGTTAATCGAGACAGGTTCTCATTCTGTCACCCAGGCTGGAGTGTAGTGGCGTGATCACGGCTCACTGCAGCATTTCTTCCTGGACTCAGGTGATCCTCACATCCCAGCCTCCCAAGTAGCTGAGAATACAGGCACATGCCACCACACCTGGCTAATTTTTTGTATTTTTAGTGGAGACGAGGTCTCACTGTTTTTCCCAGGCTAGTCTTGAACTCCTGGGCTCAAGCAATCCACCTGCCTTGGCCTCCCAAAATGCTGGGATTACAGGTGTAAGCCACTGTCCCACATAGGAATAATTTTTAACAGAAGTGGTAGATGGAGATGAATCGTAAGAGCTGGTAATGGAATTGTTTTGCTGGTAGTGACCCGCTTCCTGGGTGGCCGCCAGGTATTCATTTAGCAGACATTTGCCAGGCGCTTGCTTAAGGCTGGTTGCTTTCCCAGCCGGGGCTTCAGTGGCAAATGAGAGATGTGGTCCCTTTCTTCCCTGAAATTGGTACTGTGTCCATGCCTAATTAGCTGGGTGTGGTGGTGCGTGCCTGAAGTCCCAGCTACTCTGGAGACTGAGGTGGGAGGATCACCTGAGGCCAGGAAGTTGAGGCTGTGGTGAGCCATGATCACGCCACTGCACTCTGGTCTGGGCGACAGCCTGGAGACCCTATCTCAAAAAAAAAAAAAAAAAAAAGACACTATAAAAATAGGCTGGGCGTGGTAGCTCCACGCCTGTAATTTCAGCACTTTGGGAGGCTGTAGTGGGTGGATCACCTGAGATCGGGAGTTCGAGACTAGCCTGGCCAACATGGTGAAACCCCATCTCTACTAAAGATACAAAAATTAGCTTGGCATAGTGGTGGGCATCTGTAATCCCAGCTGCTCTGGAGGCTGAGGCAGAAGAATCGCTTGAACCTGGGAGGCAGAAGTTGCAAGGAGCCAAGATCATGCCACTGTACTCCAGCTGACTCCATTAAAAAAAAAAAACCCAAAAACCAAACAAACGAAAACTCTCATTCCCTATGAACCCCTTAAACACTTCATACCATGCTTACATTGCCTGCCGTCTGCTGCTCTGCATGGTGTGGACATGGGTGTGCGCTGCATTTTCTCTGTTAAGAGCTTGGGGGCAGACCAGATACGGTGGCTCACACCCGTAATCCCAGCACTTTGGGAAGCTGAGGCAGGCAGATCACCTGAGGTCAGGAATTTGAGACCAGCCTGGCCAACATGGTGAAACCCCATCTCTTTCAAAAATAAAAAATTAGCTGGCCAACACAGCAACACTGTATCAAAAAAAAAACAAAAAACAAAACAAAAAAAGGAGGTCGGGTGCAATGACTCACGCCTGTAATCCCAGCACTTCAGGAGGCTAAGGCAGGAGGATCACTTGAGGCCAGGAGTTGAAGACCAGCCTGACCAACATGGTGAACCCCCATCTCTACTAAAAATACAAAAATCAGCCAGGTGTCATGGCTGGTATCTGTAATCCCAGTTGCTTGGGAGGCTGAGGCATAAGAATCACTTGAACCCGGGAGGTGGAGGTTGCAGTGTGCCAAGATTGTGCCACTGCACTCCAGCCATGAGTCAGAGCGAGACTGTCTCATAAACAAAAACAAACAAACAAAAAAAAGATTGCTCAGGGAGCGAAATCGACCAACCTGGGTAAGAAAGCCCCTTTAGAGTATTGGTCAGAAGAGTTGGCTCCTAGCCATTCCTACCATTCCCGCTGCACTCCTGAAACACAGCCCCATGTCCTGCAGATCCCGCAGGCTCACTCCAGTCTCTGTGTTCTTGCTCCTGCTTCCAGAGCCTACCACTGATTCTTCAGGGCCAGCTCAGATCTGCTCTCTTCCACCTGCTGCTCCCAGATGCTTGTTGCTTTGTAGCTTACTTTGGGCTTCTCTGTCTTTATTCTTTTTTTTTTTTTTTTTATGGAGACAGAGTTTTGCTTTTGTTGCCCAGTCTGGAGTGCAATGGCACGATCTCGGCTCACTGTAACCTCTGCCTACCGGGTTCAAGCGATTCTCCTGCCTCAGCCTCCTGAGTAGCTGGGATTACAAGCATGCGCCACCATGCCTGGCTAATTTTGTATATTTAGTAGAGATGGGATCTCTCCACGTTGGTCAGGCTGATCTCTCACTCCTGACCTCAGGTGATCTGCCTGCCTTTGCCTCCCAAAGTGCTCGGATTACAGGCGTGAGCCACTGTGCCTGGGCCTTTCTGCCTTTGTTCTTTCAGTCTTCAACTCATACTCTTGAGAGTCAACTGTCCTATATTATTCTATTTTTAGAAATATTTTTGTGGAGATGAGGACTCTCACAATGTTGCCCAGGCTGGTCTCGAACTCCTGGCCTCAAGTGATCCTCCCACCTTGGCCTCCCAAAGTGCTGGGGTTATAGGCGTGAGCCATTCACTCTGCCTGATGTGTTTTGCTTTTGGGAGAGTTTCCTCTGATGCAGCTGAAAGCTTCTTGAGAGCGGGGGACACTTTCTTGCATGCGATCTCTTTCACGTGATTTTCCAAATACCTTGCACGATGAGTAATGGATGGCGAGTTTATTTGGTTCTGTTTTAAAAATCCCGAGTAATGGAATTGTCTCCACAGTGGTTTAGAGAGCCTGCTTTTCTAAATGTTTTTGTTACTGATAAGTTCTTGAGAACATTCCCCCTCTACTTTCTTCCTCTGGATTTCGTCTCTGTAAATCCTCCCTGTCTTCCTTGTGAGGGGTGCTCACCTCGTGTGTGGATTAGCTGTAGTGAGTGTCTAATCCACGGGGTGTTGCCCCGCCTCCCGTTGCCTGTTTATAGGACCTTTTCCTTGGATACTGCCTTGCCGTGCTTGGGAAAGGGTGAGTTGTCAGGGAACTGCCATTAGGATCCTGCTTTAGTGCTGCAGCTGCTCCAAAAAAGACTCTCGCCCAGTAATGGCCCAAAGCTGAACATAAATGACATTTGGCTTCTTCTGTCCTTCCATTTGTTGGGTATCCCGGGTGGATATCCTGCTGAGTGCCATTACTCTATTACTTCCTCGTTGGGATTTCCCCTCTCAAACATGGCTTGTTGTGGTCTTGACATTATTTATGGGAAGCAGCGTGTATTTAGCGATTTTTTTTTTTTTTGAGACGAAGTCTCACTCCGTCACCAGGCTGGAGTGCAGTGGTGCAATGTCAGCTCACTGCATCCTCCACTTTCCCGTTCAAGTGATTCTTCAACCTCAGGCTCCCGAGTAGCTGGGACTACAAGCGCACATCACCACACCTGGCTAATGTTTTTGTATTTTTTAAGTAGAGACGGGGTTTCACCATGTCAGCCAGGATGGTCTTGGTCTCTTGACCTCGTGATCTGCCTGCCTCGGCCTCCCAAAGTGTTGGGATTATAGATGTGAGCCACTGTACCCGGCTGGCGATTTTCATTTTTTACCCGTATAGATTGTGCCCCTTTGCAGTTTTATGACTTTTGGTCTGTTTGCCGATTTCTCCAAAATCAGAGCATGCAGCTGGGCACAGTGGCCCACGCCTGTAATCTCAGCATTTTGGGAGGCTGAGGTGGGCGGATCACTTGAGGCTAGGAGTTCGAGACCAGACTGGCCAACACAGTGAAACCACGTCTGTACTAAAAATACAGAAGTCAGCCAGGTGTGGTGGTAGGCTCCTGTCGTCCTGGCTACTCCTGAGGCTGAGGCAGGAGAATCACTTGAACCTGGGAGGTGGAAGGTTGCAATTAGCTGACATCATATCACTGCACTCCAGCCTGGGCAACAGAAGGAGACTCTGTAAGTGAATGGATGAATGAATGAATGAATGAATGAATAACATGGCTATGGTGTTTGGATTTCTGCTTGGCACCAGGTACTTCCTTAGAGACTCAATGGGTCCCTTACCCCATCAGCATTCCTGTGGCTTAAGTACTGTTTGACAGATGAGAACGGACTGGCCTCGGGTCACATGACCAAAATAAGTCACAGGGCCGGGATTTGAACCTAGAGCTGTGTGAAGAAGCTTCCGGAAGGCGGTCCTGATTGAGATGGAACAGATGTTTCCAGAGTCGGCTTTGAACCTCCATTGGGGCAAGTCTTTGAACTTCCTCTGGGAGAGGTCCACCACCAGCCACTGGTCCAGGGAGTGCTGCCAGGGGGACCCTCATTTGATGGTGTGAAGAGTCCTTATTAGTTTATTATTGAGTCACCAGCCCTGTGACTCCTGTCTCGCTTCTCCCGAGGCCCTGTGCAAGCCTTGTCTGGAAGCTGAGCTGGAAATCCTATTAGGCTCTGCAGGTGAGGATTCAGGGGTCTGGATTCCTCCACCTGACTCACACTCCTGAGAAACTTCTGTGGTGATAGAGGAACAGGCTTAGTCACCATTTTTTTTTTTTTATTTGAGACAGTCTTGCTCTGTCACCCAGGCTGGAGTTCAGTGGTGTGATCTCAGCTCACTGCAACCTCTGCCTCCCGGGTTCAAGTGATTGTCCTACCTCAACCTCCCGAGTAGCTGGGATTACAGGCACCTGCCACTGTGCCCGGCTAATTTTTGTATTTTTAGTAGAGACGGGGTTTCACAGTGTTGGCCAAGCTGGTCACAAACTCCTGACCTTAGGATATCCTCCCGCCTTGGCCTCCCAAGTGCTGGGATGACAGGCGTGAGCCGCTGCGCCTGGGCTTAGTGACCATTTTTCTAGGTCAACCACTCGTTTTGTTATTGCGTGGCTATTTCTCTCTTGGCAAATGAAAAAGATGGTTTTTGAAACATCCGGAGAACCCTGAGATTTTGAATCAGGCTGTTGACAAAATAAAACAAAACAAACAAAAAAACATAGTGTTCCTCCCAGGGTTCTGGCAAACAAAACGTGGTATTCTCTGGAACTTTAAAAAAAAGAATACCATCTTTATAATTTCGGTATCCATTGGCAAAAGGTCATGGAAAATTCAGTCAGATATCCAGAAATTCAGATAAAAAAAATCTGCTTTATTTTTTCAAATGGCAAAAACATGTAGACTATTTCTGTCCTTGTCCTCTTGTGTGAGAGGATGTTGTCCTGATCACTTATGCAGATGAGGGAGCAGAACAGATTTGTTTTTTTTGGTTTTTGAGATGGAGTCTCACTTTGTCACCCAGGCTGGAGTGCAGTGGCACGATCTCAGCTCAGTGCATCCTCTGCCTCCTGGATTCCAGCGATTCTTCTGCCTCAGCCTCCTGAATAGCTGGGATTACAGGCATGTGCCACCATGCCCAGCTAATTTTTGTGTTGTTAGTAGAGACAGGGTTTCATCATGTTGGCCAGGATGGTCTTGATCTCCTGACCTTGTGATCCGCCCGCTTTGGCCTCCCAAAGTGCTGGGATTACAGGCATGAGCCACTGTGCCCGGGCAGAAGAGATATTCTTTGACTTGCTGGTTGCTCTTTCGTTACTGAAGATTTTTTGTTTTTGTGGTTGTCCTTGTTGCACTAAAATAATGATTTTTCTTTTCTTGTTACAATGTATTATAAATGTTATTCAGGAGTTTTTTAGACCACATTTACTTTGTTTCAGGGCTTGTTAATTTTAAGAAGTCATTATAAGTAAGCTGTGTAATAAAGGAGCCACCATATAGGAAAGCACTTTAAGTGGTTTCTTTCTATTTTTAATAATTGGAAAACACCAGGAGATCGCAAATGGGAAAATTAAAAATCTCGAACACCCAGTCTATTAAGAAAGATCGTCTGGTGTGACATGCAAAGTTGCTGATTGCTTCTATTTAGGATATGTTTGGAAATCTCTGTGGCTCTTGTGATTTAGATGTAAGATGACCTTTTCATGTTGTCACAGGCAATTTCATAGCAATCAGAAGGAGTTTAAACTCTTATATTAGGTTAACATCCAAAGGTATTAGGAACCAAGCTGTTGAACATTCTAGTTTGAGATTCTGATTTTGCACATGGTTAATTCCAGAGAAGGCGCCCCAGGCGTGCAGCTGAGCTCACAGGCCACTTTACAGGCTGTGAGGCCGAGTTCCTCTGGAGTCCAGCATGACCTCTGGGGGCCTAGACACCAATTCCTTCTGGGGCAGCCTCATGGGCGTTCACCCTGCATGGCTGCCCAGGGTCCCTTGGGCAAAAGGCTCCATGCTTCATCTGACACACTGCTCTCTCTGTCTTAAAACCCTTAGTACTTTTTGGTGTGTGTGTATGTATATATATAATTTAGAGGCAGGGTCTTGCTCCATTGCCCAGGCTAGAGTAAGGTTGTGTGATCATAGCTCACTGAAGCCTCCAACTCCTGTGCTCAGGTGATCCTCCTGCCTTAGCCTCCTGTGTAGCTGGGACTGCAGGTGCACAACACCACACTTGGCAAACTAAATTTTTTTTTTTTTTGTAGAAATTGGGTCTCGCTGTATTGCCCAGACTAGTCTTGAACTCCTGGCCTTGGCCTCTCAAAGTGTTGGGATTATAGGCACGAACCACTGTGACTGGCCCCTTAGTATTTCTTTATTTGAACAAGAGTATCCCCATTTTCATTTCACACTGGGTTTCACAAATCAGGTAGCTGATCCCAATCCCTTTCAATTATAAAACTTTCTTCTCTACTTTTTTTAGCCTAATATCAAAGGCGTTTTGGTGACTAAAATTTTCTTAGGGTTAGTAGTTTAAAAAGTTTATGGAACACTAAAGTTTACTGGAGACTTGGAAAAGTTTTTTTTTGTGACATCTCTATCCAGGTGTGAGGGTGCATTTCTTTTTTCTTTCCTTTTTTTTTGTTTTAAATAGAATCTTGCTGTGTTGCCAGGCTGGAGTGCAGTGGCGCAATCTCAGCTCACTGCAGCCTTCACCTCTTGGGTTCAAGTGGTTCTTCCGTCTCAGCCTCCGGAGTAGCTGGGACCACAGACGCGTGCCACCACGCCTGGCTAATTTTTGTATGCGAGTAAAGGTTTTTAGGCTACAAGGAATCTGTCACACTTGAAGCCTATTTTATGTAATGATTATTCAGTTTGACAACCAAAAGGAGGCCAAACAAATCCTTCCTTTTATGAAGTGGGTAACATAATGGCACTTTGGTTTTCCATGTGATTATTGCCCAGAAAAAAGGGAAATATTTTTCTTACCATGATGTCACCCCGGTCAATATACGTTTAAGAGCATTTCACAACTAATTTAAGGCTCACGTATTTAATAATGCTAAAATTGGCTGGTTGGTCATTTGTCAGGTTGTTTTTGAGTTAAAATGAATGGTTTGAGCTTGAGATGAAATCAATGAAAAGCACATGACTGTGTGAAGCAGCTTGTGCATTTTTATACTTCCATTTTGATTTAGTTGAAAGCCTGCCTTTTTCCTTTTTGGAAATAAAAAAGGAAGTAGGAATGAAAAGAAGAACTGGTCGTGTCTTGAAAATAATAGTAAAAGGAGGTCAGCTTTGTGTCTACATTGAGCACTGACAATGGGCCCGCACCTTATAAAGTTGTAGAATAAATGCTGTTCCCTTCCTGGGGTGGTCACAGCTTGACTTGGGTGATTGCTTCTGAATCCTGCAAAGAGAAATCTTGGGTAGCAGTCCTTAAAAAATGTAGGAAGGACTAGAAAATTATGCTTTTTTTTTTTTTCTGAGATGGAGTCTCCCTCGGTCGCCCAGGCTGGAGTGCAGGGGCACAATCTTGGCTCACTACAACCTCCGCCTCCTGGGTTCAAGCAATTCTCATGCCTCAGCCTCCTGAGTAGCTGGGATTACAGGCGCACGCCACCATGCCCTGCTAATTTTTGGATTTTTAGGAGAGATGGGGTTTCACTTTGTTGGCCAGGCCGGTCTGACCTTAAGTGATCTGCCCGCCTCAGCCTCCCAAAGTGCTGGGATTACAGGCTTGAGCCAGCGCGCTCCGCCAATTCTCAAGTTTTCCTAAGAAGACAGCGCAAGCCGCCGAGAATTGGTGAGACAGTCTGAGCTCTCTGACGGCTGTGGTGTGGCGTACAGAAGCAGTCTGTGTTCACTTTCGGAGTCTGGTCATTTTTCACTGTCTTGTTAATTGGGTGATCCCAGATGTGCCAATTAGCTGGTACTAGGGGCATGTTTGATTGGTAGAAATGGCGCCTGCGACCGTGCTGTTGCCTGATGAGTTTTCAGAGTAGAGACATGGCCTTTCAGGTGACTTGGGAATATAAAGCAAGAGTAAAACCTTTCAAAAGAAAAAAAACTGTCTTTCTACTCATGACACTTCTGACATTGTGTGGGTTTTTCCACACCAGCCCATTCTCCTTGGAAACTGTGACTTTAAGTGAAATCACATAAACAAAACCAAATTTTTTCATGTTTTCTCATCAATGTTAAAATGAAATGATGTGGAACCAAATGATGATGTTTGAGTAGGTCATTTTGCTTAGAATTTCCAAGAACTTATTGGACATTGAGGACTTACTGTATCACCTTTTAGAGAGAACAGTTGAACAACAATTGCATTAGCTCATATTTGGAATATATTGATGAAAAGCATGTTTTGGAATGTGTGCTTAGTTTCTCACTATATAGTCAGCCCCATGGGCAGCTTTTATCTCTGTCATATCTTGTAATGGTAATGCATGTGAAATCCTTATGGTATGCATCGCACTGGCTTATACTAGATGATAAGCTGCTTGTGGGTGAGTCTCACTCACCTTTCAGTAACTTACATAGGATCTTTCACATGAAATGCTCAGAAATGCTACTTTCTCTTCGTATTAAAAATACAAAAAATGAAAGGTGCAATAGTCTGTTTGCTATCATACCCAGACAATTAGCAACAAAATGCTAATATCGTTTAGAAAGATTTTAGTCATAAAAGGTTAACAACCAGGCTGGGCACAGTGGCTCACACCTGTAATCTCAGCACTTTGGGAGGCCAAGGTGGGCGGCTCACCTGAGGTCAGGAGTTCCAAATCAGCCTGGCCAACATGGTAAAGCCCCATCTCTACTAAAAATACAAAAATTAGCTAGGTGTGGTGGCGGGTGCCTGTAATCCCAGCTATTCAGGAGGCTGAGACAGAAGAATCACTTGAACTTGGGAGGCAGAGGTTGCAGAGAGCAAAGATTGTGCCACGGCACTCCAGCCTGGGTGACAGAGTGAGACTTTGTCTCAAAAAAAAAAAAAAGTTTAAAAAACGGAAATTATGGGCTGGGTGTGGTGGCTCACCCCTGTAATCTCAGCACTTTGGGAGGCCAAGGTGGGTTGATCATGAGGTCAGGAGTTCAAGACCAGCCTGACCAATATGGTGAAACCCCATCTCTACTAAAAATACAAAAATTAGCCAGGCATGGTGGTGTAAGCCTGTAGTCCCAGCTACTCGGGAGGCTGAGGCAGGAGAATCGCTTGAGCCTGGGAGGCGGAGGTTGCAGTAAGTGGAGACTGAGCCACTGTGCTCCAGCCTGGGTGTCAGAGTGAGACTCCATCTCAAGAAAAAAACAGCAAAAAATCCCCCCCAAAAACCAGAAATTAGTATGTACTATTGATTTCCTGAACAGTTAAAAAAAATACTATGACTTCAAGTAATAATAGCACTTTCTGTGTTCCTTCCAAGCACTTTGATTAAATGTGTCATTTATTTTTATTTTTATTTTTTTTTTGACCTCAGGTGATCCACCCACCTCAGCCTCCCAAAGTGCTGGGATTATAGGTGTGAGCCGCCACACCCAGCCAGTGTCATTTAGTCTTTACAACATCCCTGCAAGGTAGCAGTGTTTCTGTCTGTTTGTTTTGTAGTTGGCACATGGAGAAGTAACTTGTCTGAGGAAGCACAGCTAGTAATGGACAGATCTGGGATTTGAAGCCAGGTCTTTCCAAGCCCACACATTTCCACTGCACTTTTCTGTCTGTATTCTAGCTTACCAAGCTGTTGCTCTAATAGAATTTGTTTAGGGCGTCAAACCACATAAGCCAGGTTCCAGAGTCTAGTTTTTTATCTGAAGTATTTGGAACTAAATAATTAAGTTAACTAACTGTCAAATCCCACTTTGTTTTAGGATTTATGTATTTAAATACAATTACAGTAGATCTTTCCAATTTTTTTTTTTGTTACTGTAAAGAGCTTTTTGTGGTGGAACTAATTTTAGTGAGCAACAGAATGAGAACTCAGGAAATGTCGAAGCAGGAAAATTGATACAGTATATCAGAACGTGCTCAGAATAAAGCCTTTATTTCAGCAGTGAACTGAGTGACTTGCAGCCCGGGGAACTGTCAAGTTGACATGAATGTCCGTTGCTTGGACTTTAGATTAGCAGGTGTTTGTTTCACCAAAGACACTGGGTTTTATTAAATCTGCCCATTTCAAGTCTTCTTGAACTTTAGAATTACTTAAGCATGTTATTGTTGCTTTCTTACCTAGTACAAGCATAAAGAAGGTTGAAAATCTGTAAGATAGCTAAATATTAAGGAAGTTGTGTATTGGGAAATCGGCATACTTAGATCCTGTTATGAATGGATGTAACACCAAAATAATCATTGATTGATTGATTGATTGATTGTGAGACGGAGTCTAGCTCTGTCACCCAGGCTGGAGTGCAGTGAAACAGTCTCAGCTCACGGCAACCTCTGCCTCCTAGATTCAAGTGATTCTCTTGCCTCAGCCTCCTGAGTAGCTGGGATTACAGGCACGTGCCACTTTGCCCAGCTAATTTTTGTATTTTTAGTAGAGACGGGGTTTCACCATGTTGGTCAGGCTGGTCTTGAACTCCTGACCTCTTAATCCATCTGCCTTGACTTCCCAAAGTGCTGGGATTACAGGCATGAGCCACCGCAAAATAACCTTTTCTACAAATAGTTAAAAAAGTCTATTCACAGAGCTAAAATCACACTTAATAGAGAAAGAATGAGTGCTTTACCCTAACATCAGGAGCAACACAAGAATGTCTGCTCTCACCACCCACATTCAACTTTGTGGTGGAAGTTCTAGCCAGGGTAGTTAGAAAATGAAATAAAAAGCATCCAGATTATAAAGGAAGAAGTAAAACTCTATTTGCAGTTAAGATGATCCTGTAGAGAGACAATCCTAAGGAATCACCTAGATAACTATTCCATTTAATAAATGAGTTCATCAAGGCTGCAAGATACAAGATCAATATACAAAAATCCATTATATATGTATGTGCTAGCAAGGAAAAATAAACAAGAAATTAAGAGAACAATCCCACTTACAGTATTATCAATAAGAATAAGATATTTAGGAGTAAATTTGACCAAAGAAGTTCAATACGTGTACACTGCAAGCTACAAAATGTCATTGAAAGAAATTAATGAAGACTGAAATAAATGGAAAGACATCCTGTGTCTATGGATTGGAAGACTTACTGTTGTGAAGATAGCAGAACTCCCCAGATTGATCTATAGATTAAACACTACCTGTCAAAATCCCAGCTTGCCCTTTCTGGGGAAATTGAGAAGCTGATCCTGAAGTTCATATGGAAACACAGGGAACCCAAAATAGCCAAAACAGTCTTGAAAAAGAAGAGAGTTGGATGACTCACAATTTGATTTTAAAACTTACGCCGGGCGCGGTGGCTCACGCCTGTAATCCCAGCACTTTGGGAGGCCGAGGCGGGTGGATCACGAGGTCAAGAGATCGAGACCATCCTGGTCAACATGGTGAAACCCCGTCTCTACTAAAAATACAAAAAAAATTAGCTGGGCATGGTGGCACGTGCCTGTAGTGCCAGCTACTTGGGAGGCTGAGGCAGGAGAATTGCTTGAACCCAGGAGGCGGAGGTTGCGATGAGCCGAGGTCGCGCCATTGCACTCCAGCCTGGGTAACAAGAGCAAAACTCTGTCTCCAAAAAAAAAAAAAAAAAAACTTTACTACAGGGCTACAGAAATCAAATCAGTGTGGTCCTGGTGTATAGATCAGTGGACTAGAATTAAGAGTCCAGAAATAAACTCTCCCTTTATGGTTTATTTTCTTTGGACTATCTTATTGACTAAGATAATTCAGTGAAGGAAAGAATAGTCTTCTAAAAAATTATGCTGGAGCAACTAGATATTCATATATAAAAGAATGATTTTGGACCATTTTCTCACACTATATGAAAATTAACTCAAAATGGATCAATGACCGAATATAAGAACTAAAACTATAAAACTCTTAGAAGAAAACACAGGTGTAAATTTTTATACCTTGAGAGCACAAGCTACAGAAATAAATACATTGTATTTCAATCAAAAATCGTGCATTGAAAGATACCATCAAGACAGTGAAAAGACGACTCACAGAATGGGAAATGTGTTTTGAAAACCTGTAAAGGGCTTGAATCTAAAATATGTTAAAAACTTTTATAACTCGATAATTAGTAGGTAACCCAATTAAAAATGGGCCGAAGAAGCCAGGTGTGGTGGGTCATGCCTGTAATCCCAGAACTTTGGGAGGCCGAGGCCGGTGGATCACGAGGTCAGGAGTTCGAGACCGGCCTGGCCAAGATGGTGAAATCCTGTCTCTAATAAAAATAAAAAAAATTAGCCAGGTACCATGGTGGGCGCCTGTAATCCCAGCTACTCAGGAGGCTTAGGCAGGAGAGTTGTGTGAACCTGGGAGGTGGAGGTTGCAGTGAGCAGAGATCATGCCACTGTACTCTAGCCTGGGTGATCAGAGCAAGACTCTGTCTCAAAAAAAAAAAAAAAGGCGAAGGAGATGAATTGGCATTTATCCAAAGAAGGTACACAAATAGCCCATATGCACATGTAAAGATGCCCAGCATCTTTAGCTATCAGGGAAATGCAAATCAAAACCACAGCCAGATGTCACTTCATACCTGCTAGGATGATTGTAATAAAAAGACAGATAATAACAAGTGTTGGTGAAGATGTAGAGAAGTTAGAACTCTCTGTAAAATGTTGAAGCTGCTTTGGAAAGCAGTTGTTTCTCAAGAGGTTCAACATGGTGTTACTAAATGAGCCATTCTGCTCCTAGGTATACATCCAAGAGAAATGAAAATATGTGTCCATACAAACACCTATATATGAATGTTCATAGCAGTGTTATTGATGGTAGCCAAAGAGCAGAAATAACCTAAATGTTTATCAGTGTGTAAATAGAAAAAGGTGTATATATCCATACAATGATGTGATATTTGGCTGTAAAAATGAATTATTAAGTGTTGATATGTGCTACAACTCACGGCTGAAACTTGAAAACATTTTGCTAAGTCAAAGAAGCCAGTCACAAAAAACTACATATTGTGTGATTCCATTGATATAAAATATCCGGAGTAGACAAATCTATAGACAGAGAAAGTAGATTAGTATTTGCCTAAGGCCGAGGGGTTGGAGGATAACTGAAGAGTAATGGAAAGTGACTGAGAAAAGGTACAGTGTTTCTTGGGGAGAAAAGATGAAAATGTTCCAAAATTGATTGTGATGGTGATTGCACAGTTCTGTAATTATACTAAAAACCACTGAATTGTACATTTTAAATTGGTGAAGTGTGGATTGTATGTCAGTGAAGCTTTTACAAAAAAAGAAATCAATTAATCTCTGGAGTATTTCCTATAGCAGCTGAAAGTTCAAATAGAGCCGAGTGTGGTGGCTCCTGTATGTAATTCCAGCACTTCGGGAGGCCAAGGTGGGCAGATTGCTTCAGCTCAGAAGTTCAAGACCAGTCTGGGCAACATAGTGAGACCCTGTCTCTACAGAAAATACAAAAATTAGTTGGGTGTGGTGATGTGTGCCTGTAGTCCCAGCTACTCAGGAGGCTGAGGGAGGAGGATTACTTGAAGCCTGGAGGTGAAGGTTGCGTGAGCCGAGACTGCACCACTGTACTCCAGCCTGGGCCACAAACTGACGGACCTTGTCTCAAAAAAAAAAAAAAAAAATGGAAACTACTGATTTAATAATATAAAATAAACTACAGCACATTAATGTAATGGGATGCTCTGTAGACTTGTAAGTTGTGATACAGAATGTATTGAAGGGCGTGGGCAGACAATGTACTGCTTAAGGTAAAAAATTAGTTGACAATATGAGCCCAGTTTTGTGGAAGAACATTTGTAATATGTTTATAGGGGGAGAGCTGGAAGTGTGTATGCACATTCATGATATTAACAGCAGTCATCTCAAGGTGTTGCAGTGACAGATGACTTTAATTTTCTCCTCTTGCCTTGCTGTGTTTCCTAGATGTTCTATAATAATCATGCATCAGTTAGCAGAAAAAGAAGTTTTAAGTAAATTCACATACAATGTAATGTTTTAATACTTTAATAAAAAACAGTAATAATGTAGAACTAAGAATATAACTTTACCCTTACATATTTTATTTTACAATTATTGCTATGCATAGAATAGTGACACCTTCCATGCTTTGACACACACATACACAGGAACACACACACTGTATGGAGAATACGTAATGGCTAAGTTTCATTGAGTTAAAAATATATACATAGGCATTGTAAACTCTTAATGAAAGTTATATTATGTGTATTTATTTACTTTTTTTTCTGAGACAGGGTCTGGCTCCATGGCCCAAGCTGGAGTGCAGTGGTGCAGTCTCGGCTCACTGCAACTTCCACCCCACAGGCTCAAGTGACCCTCCCGCTTCAGCCTCCTGAGCAGCTGGAACCCTGGCTAATTTTATACATTTTTTGGTAGAGATGGGGTCTTGCTATGTTGCTCAGCCTGGTCTTGAACTCCTGAGCTCAAGCGATCTGCCCACCCCAGCCTCCCAAAATGCTAGGATTACAGGGATGAGCTTCCGCACCTGGCCTGTATGCGTATCTTTATGTCATAATAATTGCTCAGTAAATGCTAACTGTTCTCTCTTCGGATGTAAGTTCTGAACTGTTTTATTCATTGTAAAAGATTGGGCTGGAAAACCCTTTCCCTTTCGCCCCTGCCGGTGCCCCACCAATGCTGGGTTGCTGTCAGGAGTGAGTGAGCAGATGGAGCCCGCTGTGGGAGGGAAGAAGCCTCAGCTCTTTGCTCCCCTGGGATCCCCTCTTTCTGTGGGCATCTTGCCAGCCTGGCATCTCTGCTTGTTCTTTGAGTAGCTTGAGGTGACTCTCGGGAGGCTTCTGGGATCTTCTCCTCCGGTGGCTCCTTCAATGATATTTTGCGAGACTGCCTTGGGCTCTAAGTTATTTTCCCCTCCACTTTTGGAGGAGGAAAATTCAAGCCATTTTTTTTTTTTTTGAAACAGAGCCTCGCTCTGTCACCCAGGCTGGAGTGCAGTAGTGGCATGATCTCGGCTCACTGCAACCTCTTGACTTTCGGGTTCAAGCGATTCTCCTGCCTCAGCCTCCCAAGTAGCTGGGACTACAGGCGTGTGCCACTGCGCCCGGCTAATTTTTGTATTTTTAGTAGAAACAGGGTTTCACTATGTTGGCCAGGTTGATCTCGAACTCCTGACCTCAGGTGATCCACTCTCCTTGGCCCCACAAAGTGCTGGGATTACATGTGGGAGCCATCCCGCCCAGCCCAAGCCCTTGTTACTGTCTAATTCTCCCCAAATCAACCTTGAAACTTACCAGTTTTCTCACTTTTATCTTTCCCCCCAGACTCCAGCCTCTAGATTCTTCGTCTGCAAATAAGGGTGTCAAGGTTTAGAGCAGAGGCAAAAACTGGTTTAGAGCAGAAAAAAGCCTTGGTCTATGCTAGTGTGCCTTCTTGGCCCAGGAAGCGTTTTGGCAGCCTGAGGGTTGTGTCTTCTCTGTTGGGGGCTGTTAAGAGGTACAAGAAAACTACCTATCTGCTAATTGCAGCGGTTAAAAGGCAAAATCGAAAACACATTATATCTGACATGCATTTTAAATTAATAAATTGTTAAAAAATGCCTACTTGGGGCTGGGCGCGGTGGCTCACGCCTGTAATCCCAGCACTTTGGGAGGCTGAGGAGGGCGGATCACAAGGTCAGGAGCTCAAGACTGTCCTGACCAACACGGTGAAACGCTGCTCTACTAAAAATACAAAAATTAGCTGGGCATGGTGGCAGGTGCCTATAGTCCCAGCTATTCAGGAGGCTGAGGCAGGAGATTCGCTTGAACCTGGGAGGTGGAGGTTGCAGTGAGCTGAGATCATGCCACTGCACTCCAGCCTGGAGACAGAGCAAAAAAAAAAAAAAAAAAAAAAAAAAAATGCCTACTTGGGAGGCTTCTGCAGTGCTCAAAGACAGCTCTGTCATTACCTGGGGCTAGAGGTTCCAGCAGTTTTTCAGATAAACTGTGTGGCAGTGCGAGGTTTGTCTGCTGTGAAAAGGAAACCATCCCACCTCTTAGGAAGTCATGAGATGTGGCATGAATGTGGGTTTGTTACCATGCCCCACTGGAGGCACATGGTGCTGTTGTGGAAAACCTGTCGGAGGAAAACACTTGATGAGCTTTGGGTAAAGGCATGGCTTGCGATTTCACTGGGGAAGCACCTTGTTGTGACGTCTGTGTGATTTACATCCCGGAGCTGATGGAGAGACCGTCATACTCCAAGGAATGTCTTTCCTGTCTGATGCAAGGTCTGGAGGAAGGGGCGAGATGGTTTGACTGTGAGCTTCCATCAGCTTCTGCTTAGAGAGAGGCTAATTATTTGGGTTTCTGGTGATTGTACCAGCTCCAGATTTAAGTGTTCTCCATGCTAGGGTGGTGTGAGGCAGGGGTATGTGGCCAGTTAGTGCTTCAACTCCCTGCAGAGGGGGCTCAGGAGCTTGGGTGGCAGGTGGTTGGCGGTGGCGTGTGCCAGCCCCGGATCTGTGCCTAGACCAAGGCTCATGTTCTACCCATTGCTCTTGGGACATCAGGGATTCTGGGAACATCCCAACACTGCTGTCCTTGGGGTGTGTGGCCAGAGGTGTCTTCTTTAGGCTTCAAGGAGAGATGCTTAGCGCAGGAGACTCAGCTTCTGCCCAGCACCACGCAGACTCAGGCTTGGAGCATCCAGGTGGCTTCATCCAGGCCCGAGTGAGAACGTGACCTAGTTACTTTGCCTCTCTGCACATTGGCAGCATAACCAGACCTCGCTTCCTCCCCTACTCACAGCAAGCAGAATTCCGCTGAGCCTCTTGGAGGCTGGAGGGCCAGTTTTAGTAACGTGCCCTTTCCTGGCTGGCGACCATCCAGTTATTTTGGGTGAGTGTTAATGGCCATGAGTTTGAAAGTTGTAGTTAGATGGAAACGCCCTCTCTGGGCACAGTGTCCTTGTCATCTACTGTCTGAAGGCGCTTCCTTTTTGGGGAAGAGGATTGAGAGCAAAATGGTCACAAAATCTGTGGCTTTGGATTGTCCTTTGATTTTTTTTATGCCTTCCATCTGGATTTAGGTCAGTGGAGGGAGTGAATTCATCATAGGTACTTGTAGTAGAAAACGTCCTTGAACCTCAAAGAGAAGGCCATTTTTCCTGGGGCTCATCTTTTCACTGTGCAGGGGAAGCGCTGCTCCACCGGGCAAGGTGAGTCTAACTTTTGCAGGTGGCCGGTGGTCTTGGGTGGAATTTAATTTTGGGACATGTGCATGACCAATAAATTACTCTGGAGGAATGAACAGTCCATGTCTCCTGTGTTTTTACATTTTACAAAGCGCTTGTACTGCCTGGTGCCCTTCTTCAAGGCTGGTGCAGAACTTTCCTGCTGCATTTGCTGGTGATTTGCACCAGTGGGTGAAGAACTGTAAAATGGTTGTTTCTCACGCCTGTAATCCCAGCACTTTGGGAAGCTGAGGAGGGTGGATCACCTGAGGTCAGGATTTCAAGACCAGCCTGACCAACGTGGTGAAACCCCATCTCTACTGGAGATAACAAAATTAGCGGGGCATGGTACGCAAGGCTGTAATCCCAGCTACTTGTGAAGCTGAGGCAAGAGAATTGCTTGAACCCTGAAGGCGGAGGTTGCAGTGAGCTGAGATGGTGCCATTGCACTCTAGCCTGGGCAACAAGAGTGAAACTCCATCTCAAAAAAATAAAAAATAAAAGATGGGGGTCTTACTACATTGCCCAGACTGGTCTCAAACTCCTGGCCTCAAGCGATCTCCCCTCAGCTTCTTAGTTGTTGGGATTATAGGAACGAGCCACTTGCCCAACCTCAGTTTCTGCTTTATTCAGAATGGAAGGAATTTCTCTTATAAGTAGAGTTCTAGAGCTACAGGAGACATTGTATCTCTCACTGTCTCTGTCTTTGTCTTTGTCTCTGTCTGTTTCTATACTACTATCTTTATTCCCTTATTTTATGTAGATAAAACAGGCACAGAAAGTTAAGCCCCGTTATGCAAGATCCTACAACTAGTTAAGGGTAGAATAGGGTCTGTTGTGCCCAGGCAAAACCCAAGTAAGAGTGCAGAGCCAGGCTGGGCATGGTGGCTCATGCCTGTAATCCCAGCACTTTGGGAGGCTGAGGCAGGCAGATCACCTGAACTCAGGAGTTTGAGAGCAGCCTGGCCAACATGGCAAAACCCTGTGTCTACTGAAAATACAAAAATTAGCTAGGCATGGTGGTGCACACCTGTAATCCCAGCTACTCGGGAGGCTGAGGCAGGAGAATCGGTTGAAATTAGGAGGCGGAGGTTGCAGTGAGCCGAGATTGCTCCATTGCACTCCAGCCTGGGGGACAAGAGCGAGACTTCATCTCAACAAAACAAAACAAAACAACACAACCAGTGTGCAGAGCTAGGGCTAACTGTGACCTCTGGGACTTCTGCAGCTGGCGGGTTTCCGGTCTCTCTGTTCACCTTGGGTCATGTCATGTGGGAGCAGAAGCTTCTTCTCAGGTGCTTTAGTCTAACGTGTAGAGCACCCAAGAGGAAAGGGGAGCCGAGAAGTTTTGAGAGACTTGCCTGAGATCACACAGCTAGCGAGTGAGTCACTATCCAAGCCTGGAATACAGGTCCAGCTGTCCCCATGGAGCCATCCTTCTGGCCCACTAGGTTTAGAATGATGTCAGGCTCAGTGCGGGTGAATCAACTTGATGGGATACTGTGTGGGGTCAACTGATGTGCTCAGAGTCCAGCATTGAGTGGGGAGGAGGCGGGAAGGGTCCCAGTGCAGTTTGGCGGACTCCAGAGCTCAGCCTTGGGCCAACACCGTCTTCTGTCAAGAGTGAGGAAAACCCGGCTGGGTGCGGTGGCTCACGCCTGTAATCCCAGCACTTTGGGAGGCCGAGGCAGGTGGATCGCGAGGTCAGGAATTTGACAGCAGCCTGACCAACATGGTGAAACCCCGTCTCTACTAAGAATACAAAAGTTAGCTGAGTGTGGTGGCCCGCGCCTGTAATCCCAGCTACTTGGGAGGCTGAGGCGGGAGAGTTGCTTGAACCCGGGAGGCGGAGGTTGCGGTGAGCCGAGATCACGCCACTGCACTCCAGCCTGGTGATAGAGCAAGACTCCATCTCAAAAAAAAAAAAAAAAAAAAGGAAAAAGAGTGAGGAAAACCCTTTCCCAGGCCTGCCATGACATGTTGGTACCTCAGTCTTTTGGCTGTAAGGGTTAAAGGGTAGAGGGGAAAGATTGAACTTCTAAGATCTTTGCCTGGATTCTTGTTATTCTCAATACAAAGTAAAATACTTTAACTTCAAGCTTGTGTGGGGTCCCTGGAGCTGTAGGTGTGTTTTTTTTTTTTTCTCTCTGATTAAACTGGAATCACTGTGTGAATTAACTTCCAGGGCATTGTCTGTGGGAATTCCTAAGGCTGCCTTGGGTTGGTATCACATGTGAAGGAAATACATCAAGCAAGCAATCCTAGAAGCTTATCTTCTATTCAGGGTTTCCACAGGAAGGCAGTTTCACCCCAGCTGGGATCACCGGTTGCTTTTCACATTCTTAATTCTTTTGCCAATTTTCCAGATGCCTTTGGAAATTCATGCTGACCGTTTTTTTTTTTTTTAAATTCCATTTTGAGTACTGAATATTTTCCTGTCACTACTTAAACTGGCATGAATAAAATATTCCCTTTCAGGAGGATGATTTTCAAATGTTTCTTAAAGAAAAACAAAACACCCTAGTTAAATTTAGGTCTGTTAAAATGTCCTTACAGTACAGCAGGTGAATTTGAGAATAAGAATTCTCTTTTCCCCACAGCACCGTATACAATGCACCGTAATAGCAAGCATAAAGAAATGAGGATGACCAGAATGGAATCATCCAGGGCTCAAAATGGAGTGTCTTCCTCAGAGCAGTCTGGGAGATCTATACTACATTTATGGGATACTTACTGTCATTAACAACTCATATAACTCAAAATGGTGAAATGATTTGAAAATGAGATAAATAGTAATCACAGCACTGCACTCCACCCTGGATGGCAGGGCCAGACCTGTCTTAAAGACAAAAAAAAACCAAAAACCAAAAAACAAAAACAAAAACAGTTCGTCTGCAGTGGCTCATGCCTGTAATCCTAGCACTTTGGGAGGCCAAGGTGGGTGGATCGCCTGAGGTCAGGAGTTCGAAACCAGCCTGACCAACATGGTGAAATCCCGTCTCTACTAAAAATACAAAATTAGCCAGGTGTGATGGTTTGCACCTGTAATCCCAGCTACTCGGGAGGCTGAGGCAGGAGAATTGTGGGAACCTGGGAGGTGGAGGCTGCAATAAGCTGAGATCGTGCCACTGCACTCCAGCCTGGGTTACAGAGCAAGACTCCATCTCAAACAAAACAAAACAAAAACAAAAAACGTAATAAATCCCCCACAACTCCTCATCCCCTCTCCCCTCAGCCCCTGACACCTACCATTCTAATTTGTCTCTGAATTTATCTACTCCAAGGACCTCCCGTAAGTGTAATTATACAATACTTAGCCTTTGGAGATTTATTCTACTCAGCATAATTTCCGTATCGTTCATCCGCGCTGTAGCATTTATCAGGATTTCCTTCCTCTTTATTAATTTATTGTGTACAATGTGTGATTCTGACATATGTATGGACTGCAGAAGGACTACATTGATGTAGTTAATACATACTACTTAACATACATACTGTTGTTTTGTAGTGAGGACGCTTAAAACCGACTGTCTTAGCAGTTTTCAAGATGCAGTACTGTGTTATTAAGCACAGTCACTATGTTGTACAATAGATCTCTTGAACTTTTTCCTCCCAGCTGGAATTTTGTATCCTTTGACAAAAGTCTCCTCAACACCGCCCACCCCCAGTCCCTGGTAACCACCATTTTACTTTCTGTGAGTTCAACATTTTGGGGAATTTTCTTCCTTTTTGAGACGGACTCTCACACTGTCGCTTGGGGTGCACTTTGTAGCTGCTTATTGAGGGTAAACAGTTACATTTATTTTATTTTTTAAAAATTTTAATTTTGTTTTTGTAAAGACAGGGTCTCACTCTGTTGCCCAGGCTGGAGTGCAGTGGTGTGATTATAGCTAACTGCAGCCTCCAACTCCAGGGTTCAATCAGTCCTCCCACCTCAGTCTCCCAGGTAGCTCGGTGCATATTTCCACGCCCAGGTAATTTTTTAATTAATTTTTTTTTTTTTTTTTTTTGTAGAGAGCAGACTGGTCTCAAACCCTTGGCCTCAAATGATCCTCATGCCTCAGCCTCCCAAAGTGCTGAGATTACAGGAATGAGCCACTGTACCTGACCTACATTTATTTAAACACATGACACTTTGTGTCAGATTTTGTTTTAAGTGCCTTTCAAATAGTCACTCATTGACTGTTTATGGCCACCCTGAAGGTAAGCTATAATCATTATCCCCATTTTACAGATCAGGACATGAAGGCAGGCCACTTCTAGGACTTGTGCTTTGATCTTTTTCTTTCTTTCTCTTTTTTAAATGGAGTGTGGCTCTGTTGCCCAGGCCTGAGTGTAATGGCATGATCTCGGCTCACTGCAACCTCTGCTCCCTGGGTTCAAGTGATTCTCTTGCCTCAGTCCCCCTAGTAGCTGGGACCACAGGTGTATGCCACCTCACCTGGCTATTTTTTTTTTTTTTTTTTTTGTATTTTTAGTAGAGACGGGGTTTCACCATGTTGGCTAGGCTGGTCTCGAATTTCTGACCTCAGGTAATCTGCCCTCCTCTTCCTCCCAAAGTGCTGGGATTACAGGTGTGAGCCACTGTGCTCAGTCAAAAGAGTTGGTTTTTAAGTGTTCAGTAGCCCCCAGTCTAGGGCTCTTTAACTTGGAGTGGCACTGAATTCGGAGGACAGCCCATCCCCTGCCGGGCACTGCTGGCGTCCCGTCTTCTTTAGTACCGTGTCTTCATCATTGTCCGCTGTTCCTCTTGGGGAAGTAAGAACTTGGGGAACGGCTGCCAAAATCATCATTTTTCTGGTGAGTGCTATTGGGGTTTTCTCCCTCTCAGGGTTTATGCCCAGTGATAATGGGTTCATTCTTGGCCGTCCAATCAGAGGCTTCATGAGTCTCCAGTTTAAGCTCCTTTTTGCCATACATTGTGGGGGAGAAGCAGCCCTCCACCAGAGAACACTTCTTCTAGGCCCTCTGTGGTGTAAGGGCTGTATAGAAGGTATTCGATCTCTTGTCTGCTTTCTTGCTATCTCAACTTCCTGTCTAGGCTTCAGCTGAGCAGATCCTTGAAACTGGCTTAAACAAGCACTTACAATCTTCTTTGGTTAAGATCAAGTGTGTTCGCGGCTCCTGCAGGCTCTGCCCCTGCCCTCCTCCCAGTCACAGCTGCCGCTGGTTCAGCTCAGCACTTCCAGCAATGTAGGCTCCCCGTGGCCATGTCCACGTCCATGTCCACGGGACAGGCTCCTTGCCTGGTATGTTGGAACCCCACCTTATGCTGTTTCTGAGGTTTGGGTTTTTAACTCGATCCTAAGGAGCTGAATGAGGGGCCTGGGAAGGCGCCGATTTTATGCACACCATCTCTGTGTTTGGGCCGCAGCTGTGTTTGTGTGATTTTAAAACAATTTATCGCTCATCTCAACCGGGCCCCGTCGACTGACCCAGCTCCTCCGCCGCCATCGGTAATCTCCATTTTAATTAATCTTTCAAAGAAGCACATTAAGTTGATTGCTTCCCAAGCTGAGTTTTGGTGTCTGTACCTTTCAGCTGCCTTACAGAAATGATTAAAATAAGGATTTTTCTATGAGCTTTGGTGCCCAGTTAAGATTATTTTTGGATCTCAGTCTCAATGGTTTATTTCCATCATGTGCCTGTTTTTAACATAAGAGCTGAAAATGAGCGGGGCTGGTTTTTGTCTCCTGCGGATGTTCTGTTCTTTCAAGCGCCCTAGGATGGCCATGATCTTTGGTTCCATCTGCTTTGCAGACCGCTTGACCCTTGGAGCTGTCTAAGGTGGCCCTGCTGAGTCACTAACGTGGAGTCACCTCGTTTCTTCCAGTTCTGCCTTGTCTTTCCTCCCACGCCTTTGCAGATAAAACCATTTATTCCTCACATAACCAAGCAGAGGTCCTGGGGTCACTCTCCCCAGTCCTGACTCTAGCACTGAATCGAACAGACTGTATTGAAAATGTTTGTTACCTGTCAGTTTCTCTTCGGCTGTGCCCTGCTTGAGGGCAGGGCTAGTATATCAGCCACCCTCGTGACTGGGCCCTAGGCGAGCCCTGCTCACCAGGAAGCGCTCAGTGAAGGTCTCTTGAATGAGTGAACCTCCTTGAAGTGCACAGAAAAGCTGACAGAAGAGGCTGGGCTCAGTGACACATGCTTATAATCCCAGCACTTTGGGAGGCCGAGGCCGGTGGATTATGAGGTCAGGAGATCAAGACTATCCTGGCCAACATGGTGAAACCCCGTCTGTACTAAAAATACAAAAATTGGCGTGGTGGTGTGTGCCTGTAATCCCAGCTACTCGGGAGGCTGAGGCAGGAGAATCATCACTTGAACCCGGGAGGTGGAGGTTGCAGTGAGCCAAGATTATGCCACTGCACTCCAGCCTGGCGACAGAGTGAAGCTCCATCTCAAAAAAAAAAAAAAATTGACAGAAGAGGATGAGTGTTGCTTAGAGCTATGGTAGTAGAAAAAAAATGTTGGCCTGAAGATGTGTTTTGTTTGGCTTGCACACTATTGAAAAGTTTTTGAATCAACATATTTAAAAAAACGCAAAACAGGTAAACTGCACGTTGAAAATCCAGATTTCCTGCTTCTCTTGAAAAATTTCAAGACCTGGACTAGGCTGGAACTGAGGGAGTGGGCTCCTTTTGAGGGACCCAACTCGGCTTTTTGCTGCTTTTATTCACCTGATTCCTGAAATAATTTTGTGAAGCCATCTACCCCTTCCCACACTTGGAGCTGATTGCCAAAATTTTTCATCGTAATTTGAGAGAGGCAAAGGATGTTATTTCCAGAGTATTGTAAATATTGGCATCTTGAAATAAAACAGTTACATCATTATTTTAAGTGTAACCAGTGAAACTAAATACCACAGAGATTTCATACCCACTGTCATCCATTTAAAAAGAAACTCATCTTTAACCATTGGAATTTCTACCTTATTCTTTTTTTTTTTCTTTAGAGTCATATTCTATTCTCATAGAATTTTGTCCTAGGATATTATATTTGTT
This sequence comes from Alouatta palliata, assembly GCA_004027835.1. Classification (NCBI taxonomy): domain Eukaryota; kingdom Metazoa; phylum Chordata; class Mammalia; order Primates; family Atelidae; genus Alouatta; species Alouatta palliata. The sequence continues at coordinate 46,350 of PVKV010001525.1, read as the reverse complement.
CTTTCCAAAAATATGTATATACATTTAAATTAAATTTCCTGTGGCTACAGGACCTGCATATTTTCAAAAGTTCTTGTATTTGTTTCCTTATTTTTTGAGATGGAGTTTTACTCTTGTTACCCAGGCTGGAGTGCAGTGGTAAGGTCTTGGTTCACTGCAACCTCTACCTCCAGAGTTCGTGGTTTTCCTGCCTCAGCCTCCTGAGTAGCTGGGATTACAGGTGCCCACCACCACACTTGGGTAATTTTTGTACTTTTAGTAGAGATAGGGTTTCACCGTGTTGGCCAGGCTGGTCTCGAACCCCTGACCTCAGGTGATCCACCTGCCTCGCCCTCCCAAAGTGCTGGGATTACAGGCATGAGCCACCGTGCCCAGCCCAAAAGTTCTTATATTTACTGTAACGATGATTCTACATTTGAACAAAATGAAGATATAAGAAATTTTGATAAATATAGTAAAAGGAGAATATATAATTTATTTGGAAATATATCCCTTAATAACAATCCACACAGTTTTTTTTTTTTTTCAGTTGTTTAATGTGGATGAGTATTAGTCACTGCTGGGAAGAGGAGGTTCAGCATTAGTTCTTTTCTGGTTTTTATGTGTTTATAGATGTCAGTACAAAGAAAGCGGATGTAACTGAGGCGACGGGATAGGAATTTGTCATAGAGTCCCTCAGTGAGTTCTCTGGACTCTCTCTGAGTTCTGTGCCACATTGTTTACTCTGCCTGCATCACAGTTGTTGCCGTCAGCCTTTTTCTTTTGGGCAGGTTGTTCTTGAGTGGAAGGAGCGTGCCCTGCTGGGAATGGTACCAGAATCTGCATTGAGGTGTGCGAGGGTGGTATGGGAGTGCCCTCAAACCGTGGTCTCCTTGAGGCTCACTGCTGTGAGGGAGTGGGAAGTAGTCCCCAAGTACATCCAGGAAGATAAAAGATGAGTGTCAGCTGGGCGCAGTGGCTCACACCTGTAATCCAGCACTTTGGGAGGCTGAGGTGGGTGCATCACTTGAGGTCAGGAGTTTGAGACCAGCCTGGCCAACATGGTGAAACCCCATTTCTATTAAAAATACAAAAATTAGCCAGGTGTGTTGACAATCACCTGTAATCCCAGCTACTCAGGAGGCTGAGGCAGGAGCATCGCTTGAACCTGGGAGGCGGAGGTTGCAGTGAGCTGAGATCGCACCACTGCACTCCCACTTGGGTGACAGAGTGAGACTCTGTCTCAAAAAACAAAAGAAAGATGAGGGTCATTGCTGGACTGTAGGATCCTTAAGGATAGGAGCCACACCACGGCTTAGCTCTGTTGAGACACCCCACACTATGACACCTAATGGAGGGGTTTGCACTATGTGCCCAGTAATGTCGTAATACAAACTATAGTGCTTCCACAGTTTTTGTGGATTCTGTACTTGCAAATTCACCTATTCACTAAAATGTATTTGCATTTTTGTTGGTGATTTTGCTGCTTAAAGTAGCCCCAAGCATGGTGCAGAAGTGTCTAGTGTTCTGAAGCATGGGAAGGCTGTCATGTACCTTGCAGAGAAAATCGGATGTATGTTACTTTCTTCAGGGATCAGTTGTGGTGCTGATGGCTGTGAGTTCACTATGAATGAATCAACAATATATGTTAACGACATGTCTTTAAACAGAAACACACGTAAGCAAGGTTCTGTGCCGATCAGTTGATGTGACCAGAGGCCTGTAGGAACCCAGTCTTGTTTTTCCCCTAGGAGCAATGGTTCAGTATTTGCTAATTCAGGGATCACGGCAACTTTTGACGACATAACTACCGCAGATGGTGTGATGCGACTGGGTATCATTTGTGCATGGATGTTATGACTTTAGAAATTTAAGAATTAATTTCAGGGTAATGTCCAGGTAGGTAGGTTTTTCACTCAGTATTTGAAGGGAGTGACAAATATTTAATTTTTACAAGGCAGTCTTTGGAAGCAGTTGCCTAACAGAGTGGCATCCTTTGGAAAGTCTTTTGAGTGCACCCAAAGGAGAATTTCTAATGATGGGAAGTGTCTTCGCCATTTAAACTTCAGTATGAGCTCACCTCTCGCTGCGTACCTAAAGTCTGAGAGTCAAGTGCAGTGCTGAGTAAGGAGAATAGCATCTCAGTGACTCTGTTATTATTTGACTACAGCTAGTGTCACCGGAAGATAAAAGACCTCAGAAGAGGAGTGCAGAGTTTGGAAGCTGCCCAGGACTCCCAATTTACATTCAGACCATGATTTATTCTTTGATTTCATGTAGCTTAAACTTTTTTCTTAATAGCTGCTAGCTCCACAATCATTAATCCCTACTGAATAGCAAATAAAATATAATTGTCATGGTTTGGGAACTTTATATTCTGAGGGACTGTGTATATTTTGAGATGTGACCTGATTTCTCTGGAATCCCCACTTGAGGGCTTTGCGTTTTCACAGATGGAGACTTACAACTGTACCCAGGGTATGACGTAGGCTTCCAGGAAATGAGTTTTTCTGGTTGAATCCCTCTCCTCCTTCTATGACAGATCTCTGATCTAGCAGTACCTTTCTTGGGCCAGGCATAGTGGCTCACACCTTTACCCAGCACTTTGGGAGGCTGAGGTGGGAGGAATGCTTGAGCCCAGGAGCTCAAGATTAACCTGGGCAATATAGCAAAGGCCCCTATCTCTACAAGTCAAACAAACAAACAAACAAAAAACCAAAAAGGAATGCATTGTCTGTCTTTACCTTTCTCCTTTATAGATTGTACTAATTTTTGTATTTTTAGTAGAGACAATGTTTCACCATGTTGACCAGATGGTGTCAATCTCTTGACCTTGTGATCTGCCTGCCTCGGCTTCCCAAAGTGCTGGGATTACTGATGTGAGCTGCTGTGCCAGGCCACAGATTATTCTTAATAATAGACTCTTTTAAAGTATGTTGAATTTTTTGCAAATCAAATATTTTTATTTATTTATTTATTTTTTTTTTTGAGACGGAGTTTGGCTGTTGTTACCCAGGCTGGAGTGCAATGGCGCCATCTCGGCTCACCGCAACCTCCGCCTCCTGGGTTCAAGCAATTCTCCTGCCTCAGCCTCCTGAGTAGCTGGGACTACAGGCACGTGCCACCATGCCCAGCTAATTTTTGTATTTTTAGTAGAGACGGGGTTTCACCATGTTGACCAGGATGGTCTCGATCTCTTGACCTTGTGATCCACCCGCCTCGGCCTCCCAAAGT
>PVKV010001525.1:0-43037 GCA_004027835.1 Alouatta palliata | reverse complement strand
AACAAATCAAATATTTTTAAATGCACTAACAGGGAGGTTTCTGTCCCCATTCTCTGCAGGAATTCTATGTTACACTCCTTCATAAATGAGAAATAAATCACCTAAAAAACCAATTCTGAATCCCATGATGTTCAGTAGTAAATTTAGAGTCTTTATAGAAGAGCTGTTCACGTAAATACTTCAAGAGACAAATGTTTTTGAGTGTCCACTCTTCCAGGAACTGAGCTAAGAAACACTGTCAGTTAGCTCATTGAATCCTCACAAGTGAAGTGGGATCGATGATCACCCTTATCCAAGACAGACAGGTAGGCACGGGGCGAGGATGCACCCAAGGTCCCACACCTGTGAAGTGCTGAACAGGGTCCACCTGAAACCAGAACCGGTGTTCTAAGCCATTCTACAATTCTGCAGGGCAGATGTCCATGTGAACACACGCCGGCAAGCTGATGCCAGCTTGTCGTAAATCACTTTCAAACACCAGCTCACAACGTTTCACTGCATCTGGCCTCACGTGTCTGGGTTGGTTCTTAGAACACAGCATTAGGGCTTTGGCTTCCTCATGAGCACTCCCACACGTTTGCTGCTTGTTCCTTTTCTGCCAACAAACAGATCAACATAGAGTGCTTCAGTAGATAATGCGGGCAAAACAAGCAAAACCAAAGGAAAAAAAAAAGCCTTCTTCCAAGTTATAATCCTGGAGCTGCATCTCTGCCAGAATGATGTATCTTCTTCACCTGAGCCCTGGATAGCCCCGCACTGAGGTCTCTCCAATCCACGCAATTCTACACGTTCAGAACTCCTCACCTTTTGCCCACACAAACCTGCTCCTATGTACATACTCAGTAGAAGGCACTTATTACCAATTTACCCAATTACCCAAGCAGGAGACTTCTTAGCCCTTCACTTCCAGCTGATGCTCCTAAATCCGAAATGAGCCCGATGATGTAGGTGTGACCGCCTCAGGGATCCTTTCGTCTGTCCTGCCCCTCCAGCCCCACTGCTGATCTGGGGCACTAACCTCTCCCTGACTCCCCACTTCCAGGTCTCCACCACCAATTTAACTGGTCTCTCTAATACCAGTCTTAGACATTTTAACGACAGCTCCAAAGTGGTCTTTTAAACATACCAAAAAGCTGATCATGTTTCTCTTTCATTTCCTTACTGATAGGATAAAAAGCAGATGACTAAGTGTGGCATAAAAAGTCCCACTTGGGAGGCCGAGGTGGGCGGGTCACTTGAGGCCAGGAATTTGAGACCAGCCTGGGTAACATGGCAAAACCCTGTCTCTATAAAAAATAAAAAAATTAGCTGGATGTGGTGGCGCATGCCTGTAATCCCAGCTACACAGGAGGCTGAGGCAGGAGAATCGCTTGAACTCGGGAGGCTGAGGTTGCAGTGAGCCGAGATCACACCACTGCACTCCAGCCTGGTGACAGGCTTTACTTTATTTACTTTTTTTATTTTTTTATTTTTTAACTTTATTTACTTTATTTACTTTTTAAATAAAGTAAATTGTTACTTTATTTAAAAAAATAACAATTTGCATTGTAACAACTATATCAAATAATGCGTTGAACTTCTAAATGTTTTTTCTTCCCGCTATCAGCAGCTTGACTGTTCTTCCATAAGAGGCCTTGAAGGAGGGCCAGTGGTGTTCTGGCTCTGATGTTAGCAGTGTGGACCTGAGACTCACCCATGTCACAGAGCAGGTCCCTGGCTTCCCAGTTCTTGAAGGTGGTGGTTTTGGGGCCAACTGAAAACTTTCCTGTTGCTTTTGGAAAAAAAAAGAAAAACGATAGACAAAAATGGACGTCTAGTTATTCGAACTTAAAAGCAAGAAATTGAGGAAGAAACTCCTGACTGGGCGAGTCCAGACCTTTTCTTAATATCTTCAGAGAATATACAGTTGTGTCTAATTCATTCTGGAAATATGGTTTGCCTTATAAATAGGTACACCCTTAATTAGTTGTGAAGTTTTAAACAAGTGTAGGAAAGCTAGGAGAGAACACTGTTAGTTATTATTATTATGTATTGTTCATAATTAGTTGTTATGTATTGTTAATTATGTGTTGTTCATAATTAATTGTTAATTATGTATTGTTCAGGGCTATGCTGAGATTGGGTTATTCTTGGTATAAATAACTTGCTGTGAAAGAATCAGAGTTTTAGAATGTAAGAGATCTTAGATTTTAATCCATAATGACCAAGAAAACTATATATATATATATTTTTTGAGACAGAGTCTCACTGTATCACCCAGGCTGGAGTGCAGTGACATGATCTCAGCTCACTGCAATCTCTGCCTCCTGGGTTCCAGTGATTCTTGTGCCTCAGCCTCCTGAGAAGCTGGGATCACAGGCATACGCCACCACGCCTGGCTAATTTTGTATTTTTAGTAGAGATGGGATTTCACACCATGTTGACCATGCTGGTCTTGAACTCTTTACCTCAGGAAATCCGCCCACCTTGGCCTCCCAAAGTGCTGGGCTTACAGGCGTGAGCCACTACCCCCCGCCCCGGCTGGAAAGCTCTGTTTTTGAGCATTAACTCATTTTCTTTAAATTTTTATTGATAAAGGAGAGACCCAGCTGCCAGAGGCCTTCTGTTCTAGGGGTGTGGCTGCTCACTGCATGTTGAATTGACATCATTCAAGCAAATGTGGTTTAGCCTGAGCCATGGTATTGTGGGAAAATGTGTAGTTTCTGTTGGGTCTTTGGAAATACCAAGAATAGGCACCCCCATACCTCCTTCTGGTGGCTTCCACGGCCGGCTTCAGCCCAACCAGCTCATTTTGCAGACCTCAAGAGTTTAAGGCCCACGCCCATGGTCAGAGATGCAGGGAAATTTGTAAAGTAATATATCATCTGCAATGCAGACACAGTGCCCAGGAAACTGTCGAACCCATCAGTATGCCTCGGAGTCGTGTTCTTTGTAGAAGACACAGTGATATAGCTGTAATATGCACCATTTTCAGTCCAGAGGCAGGCAGTGAGCTAATGAGAAAACTGCACTGTTTGCTTAGACTTTCTGTGTATTGACTCAATGCCCACGTTAGCAAGCGGCTGTCTTTAAAAATTAACCACAGTCTAGCAGGTATAAACACATAGGACAATTAACACCTGAAATTGTCTTGTTCTGTAAGTTCCAAATTTCAAAGACCCCAGTGAAACCTCATTACTCAAGACCCCCATACATTTGGAACGCCAAATGACAGTTAACAGGGTTAGACTGAAGCTGGCTGGAGCCAGTCTCTATGAAACAGGAGTTTGCTGAGCAAACCCATGATATCAGCGTGACACGGTCATATTGTTTAATCTACTTACAAGAACAAACACTTAGCTTTAATATTGGCATGCGTTGTTAAACGTTTATTACAAGTACTTCTTATCAGGACCAATGAGACTTCTGCTTAGCAGTAATTTACCAGCCCTTTAAAATTGTTTATGAATTTCAAAGCACTTAGATGGCATTTTTATGTGAATGTTTTGAAATCAACGGAAGAAAGCACAAATGCTAGCGTCTGATTTGTTTGTACCAGTGCTGCTGGGAAGAGCACTGGGCTTCGAGGAGACACTCAGCATTTCTTGTTGCACGTAGGAATGAGTGGGGTGTGTAAATCAGTGGAGCTGGGATTCAGGGTTAGCTAGTTGGGAAAAAACCAGCTCATTTTGTTTCTCGGTGGTGGTCCCATTGGCTGCACGGCCGAGATGATCCTTCCTTGCTCAGGTCTGTGCTGTGCATCTCTGGATGTTCGGCTTTCCTGACTCCCACCCCGTGGGAGTTTGTTTTCCCCTTGTTTCCAGATCCCCCTGGGGAAACACTCCCTCCCTGGTTCAGGACCGTCATGTTGCGCAAAACACCAAAACAAATTTAAGGTATTAGAAAGTTTAATTTAAAAAGCAAACCCATAGGCTGGATGCAGTGGCTCACACCTGTAATCCCAGCATTTTGGGAGGCTGAGGTGGGCAGATCACCTGAGGTCAGGAGTTTGAGACCAGCCTGGCCAACATGGTGAAACCCCGTCTCTACTAAATATACAAAATTAGCCAGGCATGGTGGCGCGTGCCTGTCATTCCAGCTATTCAGGAGGCTGAGGCAGGAGAATCACTTGCATCCGGAGGCAGAGGTTGCGGTGAGCTGTGTTTGCACCATTGCACTCCAGCCCGAGCAACAGGAACAAGACTTGGTCTCAAAAAACAAAAACAAAAAAGCCCCCCATAAAACAAGAAGAAAATACTGGTTAATACTAGTTAATATCTGGCAAAAGCTTATTTATTTATTTATTTTTAAATTAAGCTATTGGCTGGACATGATGGCTCATGCCTGTAATCCCAGCACTTTGGGAGGCGGAAGTGGTGAATCATTTGGGCCTGGGAGTTCGAGACCAGCCTGGGCAACATAGGGAGACCCTGTCTCTACATAACAAAAACAGAAACGAAAAACAGACCCCCCACAAAAATTCTCTGGGCATGGTGGTACAAGCCTGTAGTCTCAGCTACTTGGGAAGCTAAGACACGAGAATTGCTTGAGCCAGGAAGACAGAGGTTGCAGTGAGCTGAGATCACACCACTACACTCCAGCCTGGGCGACAAAAGGAGACCCTATCAAAAAAAAAAAAAAAGAAAGAAAAAAAAAGAAACTATTGAACTCTCCGCAAAATCATGCTTCCAAATCTCCCTGGGCCCCCTCCTCTGCTGGGTAATAGGTCTGTGCCTCCAGCTGTCCTTATGTGGCTATTCCAGCTCTTTCCCATACAGTACAGCTTGTTCTCTGTTTTCTCTGCCCTTTATAGAGAAGATCAAGGCCACCTGAGGTGACGTCACCGCTTCACATCTTGATACCACAGACTGACTTTTTTCCTAGGGAAGGCTCCCTCTGCTCCACTTTCAAGGGTCCTGCTCCTTCAGAACCCCCCATGCCAGTCTCTATTTTACCTTCTCCTCTTCCTCTGTCCCTGCTGCCTATTACCCTCCTTATACTGTAAAATGCACCTCTTACCTCCACCCTCCCGCGCAGCCACCCTCCAGCCTCTCCTGTGCGCTGTGTTCACGGCCAGACCTCTCCATGACTTCTTTCAGCCCAGGCTTGAGGAACCCGGGGCAGGAGGCCTGGCAGGGCGGGCAGAGCCACCCAGAGGGACTGGCCTCAGTTGCCCACCAGATTCTGTCACTGGAGCCTCAGCTTAAAACCCAGAAGCTCCCACTGCCAGGGGAAGGGAACTCCAGGAAATCCTACCAGGCTTCCTTTTCACATTTCTTTCCTCACCATCTCCTCCCTCAGGCTAGAAGTTTACTTCCCACTGAAGCGTCTCTGGGAAGACCCCAACGGCTGCCTTCTCCCCATCCCTGTCTGCCCCAAAGCTCCACAGTATTGTCTTTTCTGACCCTGAACTCCTTGTCTTCAGTTCTCTCCTGTTAGTTCATGGTAGCCCCTTCTGGAAGCCTCTCTGAGACCCTGAGGACAGGGAGGAACCAGCTCCTGCTGCACAGGCTGCATGCAAGGGTGGAGGAAGAGCTGATTGAGTTGGTTGATTGAATATTAAATCTGGGAGAAGATTTGCTTCCCCTTTTCCAGCTGTGTTCCGAGTTGACCAGCATCATCCAAACAGATAATTTGCTTGAGCGTTTTACAGTGATTCAAGCTCTAGGTACTTCCCCCCAGGAAACAAATATCCTGAGAGAAATGAAAACAAATTCAACCACAAGGATGTGGTTGGCTGACCCTTTCATTATTTTATTTTTTATTTTTTGAGAGGGACTAATTCTGCCACCCAGGCTGGAGTGCAGTGGCGCGATCTGGGCTCACTGCAACCTCCACCTCCCATGTTTAAGTGATCCTCCTGCCTCAGCCTCCTGAGTCACTGGGATTACAGGTGCACACCACCATGCCCAGGTAATTTTTGTATTTTTAATAGGGATGGGGGTTTCACCATGTTGGCCAGGCTGGTCCCGAACTCCTGACCTCAGGTGATCCGCCTGCCTTGACTTCCGAGAATGCTGGGATTACAGGCATGAACCACTGCGCCTGGCCCCTTTGAGCTATTTTTACATGTACAGTTCAGCGACATGAAGTACATTCTCAGCCTTATGCAATTATCACCACTGTTTCCCAAATTTTTTCATCATCCCAAACAGAAACTCTGTACTCATTAAGCAGTAACTCCCCATTCCCTCCTCTCTCCTTCCCAGTCCCTCCTCTCCCACCGCTAGTAACTTTGAATCTATTTTCTGCCTGTACATTTCCCTATTCTCAGTACCTGGTAAATGGAATCATGAAATATTTGTTCTTTTGTGCCTGACTTCTTTCACTGGTAACCTAATGTCTTCAGGGCTTATCTGTGTTACAACATGGCTTAGAACTTCATTCCTTTCTATGGTTGAATAATAATCCATTGTATGGATATCACACATTTTGTTTATCTGTATCACTTGAAATCTATACCATTTTACATACTTCTTATTTTCTTAGCACTTCCCCATAATTCTTCTCAGATTACCTTGCCTGCCATATTGCTGGTAAATAATTCCTTGATTAATTGAATTTGCTAGCAGTTTTGAATAAGATGATGGTGGTTACAAGGCAGAAATGCCATTTCTTCTTCTTTCTCTCTATGTGTGTCTGTGTGTATGCAACTCTGTATATTTCTTGATTGTGTATATTTCTGTGTGTCTTCTACGTGGGGTGTCTGCTCAAGACAGACTCGACTCTGTCTCCTTGTAATAAATATGTCTCTCAGAGCTGAAGCAATGCACAGAAAAAAAGTACTTCTCTGAAGGGCTGCTGAGTTTATAAAAAAATTGATCAATTTTTGTTGTTGTTTGTTTCACAAATCAATGGAGGCCACATCTAGTGTGAGGAGGCATGGGGGCATATACAGAAGATGTTTGACAACAGATACTAGTTCTTTGCTTGCTGGAATGACACACGTTTAATGTTGTGACCAGAGGTAAAGTCATTCTAGACCTTAAGTACAACCTGAGCTTTGTGGAGCCTCAGTTTTATCTTGAGAGATATTCTTCATTTTGCCCTGTTTTATCGATTATTATTATTATTTTTGAGATGGAGTCTCACTCTGTCACCCAGGCTGGAGTGCAGTGGTGCAATCTTGGCTCATTGCAACCTTTGCCTTGCAGGTTCAAGTGATTCTTCTGCCTCAGCCTCTCAGGTAGCTGGGACTACAGGCGTGCACCACCACACCCAGCTTATTTTTGTATTTTTAGCAGACATGGGGTTTCACCATGTTGGTCAGGCTGGTCTTGAACTCCTGACCTCATGATCTGCCTGTCTCGGCCTCTCAAAGTACTGGGATTACAGGCATGAGCCACCACGCCCAGCCTTATTGATTACTGTTAGGCAATCTCTGCACATATTTACAGTGCTCTTGGCATTTCTTGACTTTGTGGCATTTCTTGACTTTGTACTAATTGCCAAAGGTGGCAGGGAATAAGGACTTGTTGGGGTTGCCATGTGTGCCAGTGATGTTTCAGGAAAAAACATCTTCTTGCCCACATCAGTTAAGCCCACACTCTTCTTGTCTTCACAGATCCCACCTCACATGGAAATAGGTACTAAAAAATCTGTTGTGCTTCTGTAATTTATTAAGCTTTGAGCTCACCCTGTGGGCTCCCATCACCTCACCTCACAAAGCATTGGCTTATGGAATATCTGGGCGAGCCCAGGTGCCCACTAACCATCCTGGGACGGGACGACCTCGACTAGCTCTCCATATCTTGTTTTCTTATTCTATGGGTGTATCTAAGCCTTGGCAGAATGCTGAGATTCTGAGCTCTGAAGTTTCTTACTTCCTTTAAAAAAGAACTGAAACATTGGAACTGTAGACTTTGCTTCCATGATGTGGATCCACATTGCAATTCCCATCTGTATGGTCCTGCAGAAGCAGCTCCCCGATCCCCCGATCGCTGTGCAGATTCCTGTGGCTGAGACAGTCGGCGTTTGGGTCAGGCAGCTCCCAGCACAGGAGTGGGAGCTGGCAGGAGTGCCCTGTGAGTGTCTTAATGAGATGCCACTGCATTTACCCTTCATTTGCCTAGTGCAAATGAAAAAAAAGAAGCACTGTGGGCTTTTCAGTAGAAATGTACTACAAACGATTATCAGTTACAGTGATGGCCTACCTTGGCTGGTTTTTTTTTTTTTTTTTTTGAGACAGAGTTTCTTTTGCTCTTGTTGCCCAGGCTGGAGTGCAGTAGCATAATCTTGGTTCACTGCAACCTCTGCCTCCTGGCTTCATGCAATTCTCCTGCTTCAGCCTCCCAAGTAGCTGGGATTACAGGTGTCTGCCACCATGCCCTGTCAGGGTCACCATCTGCAAGGATCTGTCCTGCAGACCCTGACTCAGCAACGGATGAAGAAAGTACACTGACACACAGGTATTATACTTTGCCAGTTCAGCTGAGGGTCCGTGGCCACTTACAGATTCCCTGGAGAGTGCTGTAAACAGTTGCAACCACCGGCCCCCACCAGCCAGTGAGACTTGCATTTATTTAGTATAAAGTATAATTGACAAAGGCTAGAGTCAACACCACTAGCAGTCACAGATTAAAGGACAGGTTCTGATGCCCAAAGCAAACACCGTTAGAGGGTAATCTCCCTGGTTGACCTTTCCCCGAGAGGGCCATCCAGCTCAAAGGTTAGTTTTAAGACCACATGAGTGAACAAGTTACTCAGATAAACTCCCCCATATACCCTAGGTATTTGCTTTTCTTATTAACTAAAGCTAAAGGGGATTTAGGCTGCCTTCAGTCAAAACCTCTATTGAAACTATGCAAACTTCTTGGCCTTCCAAGAAGATTTGTGACTATATTCTATAACTTCCTCTAATATTTTTTTCCTTAATATTTTTGCTACCACCCTGAGTGAATTCCCACACTGGGGAATTCACTGGATAATTTTTTTGTATTTTCAGTAGAGATGGGGTTTTGCCATGTTGGGCATGCTGGTCTTGAACTCCTGACCTCAGGTGATCTACCTGCCTTGGCCTCCCAAAGTGCTGGGATTACAGGCATGAGCCACTGTGCCTGGCCAACCCTACCTGGTATTTTATGCCCCTTTTGTTGATAGTAGTTACAAAGTCCAGAATCAAAATAATGACTTCAAGGGATAGAACATCTGCTGATGTCTTTCCATCAATCTTGCTTGAGGTTTGAGTCTTAACAGCATGGGCTGGTTTCTCGGATGACAACTGGCCAGAGAAGCAAAGTGGAATATTGAAGACCAGGGCTCTGGTAACAGAAATGTGTTCTTTTCCTACCATTTTACAGAAAATGGGGCTTTTCTTTCATCACAGTCCTCATCCTGGTGCCCCCTGCGACTCCACCTGTAGTGTGAACTGGTGGCGTTGAAGTCTGTGGATGGGATGAGCAGAGGGGAAGCTGGCCCCTGTCTCCTCTTCCCTTAGCCGGCTCCAATGTGCGGATTGATCCTCTTTACAGTGACGAGAAAGAAAAAAGTAGGGCTAGGTGTGGTGGCTCACACTTACAATCTCATTGCTTTGGGATGCCAAGGCAGGCAGATCACCTGATGTCAGGAGTTTGAGATTAGCCAGGCCAACATAGCAAAATCCAGTCTCTACTAGAAATTAAAAAAAAAAAAAAAAATAAATAAATAAAAATTAGCTAGGTGTGGTGGCACATGCCTGTAATCCTAGCTAAGTAGCTAGGGAGGCTGAGACAGAAGAATTGCTTGAACCCAGGAGGCAGAGGTTGCAGTGAGCCAAGATCATGCCACTGCACCCCAGCTTGGGCAACAAGAGCAAAACTCCATCTCAAAAGAAAAAAAAAGTGGAACAGGTGCCCATTAAAAGGAAACAAATCATAAGTTGTAGCAGATGCCAGGAGTGAGGCCGTGGTAAATTCTAGTGTTTGGTACTGAGTTTTCCAGACACCTTCCCCCTGCCTCTCTCAGATGAATCACTGGAGCATCTGTCCTTGGCCTGCCCAGGTTCTTTCTGTCCCTCGAAAGGGGTTGTGAACACATCCAGTTGCCCTTTGCTACTTGTCTCGTGGTGGGACTGAGATTCTGTTCTTGCCCACTCTGGGTTTTATTCATACGGGGAGGTTCTGGAAGCCCCAGTGTGGGTCCCGGCAGAATGTTGTATATATTAGGCTGTTCTTGCATTGCTATAAAGAAATACCTGAGACTGGGTGATTGATGAAGAAAAGAGGCTTAATTGGCTCCTGGTTCTGCAGGCTCTACAGGAAGCATGGTCTGTCATCTGCTTGGCTTCTAGAGAGGCCTCAGAAACTTACAGTCATGGTGGAGGGGAAAGAGGGAGCAGGCATGTTACACAGTGAAAGCAGGAGCAAGCGAGAGAGAGGCGGGAAGAGGGGTGCCACACACTTGTGAGAACTCACTGTCAGGAAGACAGCACCAAACCATGAGGGATCCGCTCCCATGACCCAAACACATCCCACCAGGCCCCACCTCCAGCACTGGGGATTACAATTCAGTATAACATTTGGGAGGGGACAAATATCCAAACTTTATCAGTGTGTTAGAGGGAAGTCAGGCCCTGTTCTCTTCCCTGGGCTGTGTATTTTGTGATGATGGTGATGGTGATGATGATGATGATGCCAGTGGTGATGATGATGGTGATAATAGTTATGACGATGATGATGTTGACAATGATGGTGATAGTGATGACGATGATGGTGATGATGGTGATGAAGATAGTGATGACGATGATGCTGTTGACAGTGATGGTGATGATGTGATGATGGTGATGATGGTGATGACAATGTTGACATTGATGGTGATGATGAGGAGATGATGGTGATGATGGTGATGATGATGATGCTGTTGACAGTGATGGTGATGCTGATATGATTGTGATGATGGTGATGACAATGTTGATGATGATGGTGATGATGAGATGATGGTGATGATGGTGATGACAATGTTGACATTGATGGTGATGATGAGGAGATGATGGTGATGATGGTGATGACGATGATGATGTTGACAGTGATGGTGATGCTGATATGATTGTGATGATGGTGATGACAATGTTGATGATGGTGATGGTGGTGATGGTGATAATGGTGATGGTGATGATGATGATGATGTCATGGTGATGACATTGGTGATGATGATGATGGTGATGCTGATTATGGAAGAACACAGAAATGTGGGTTTGAAGAAGTTGCTAATCATTTGCTGGTATTTATGGATATTGAATTGCTGGATTTGGGATAGTTCTGATTTCAGATATTCCATTCCATTATCATGCCATACATTTCAGACCAAAATTTTGCCTTTGTTTGAAAAAAAGTCTGGAGATGAGGACCTTGGGCCTAACTGCCCTGAATTTGTCACTGGTACGCAGTAAAATGAGAAAAATAATGTACTGGGGGTTTTAGAAATCCAAGTTTATTAAATGGAAGGGCTTATCCTTTTTCCCCTTAAAATGAGGATCTTTCCTGTTTTCTGATGATGAGATGTTTTCTTTTGTGAAGTGGCGGTAGCATTACGGTAGTTTGGATGTACCGACCTTACTTGAAAAATTAAGAGTTGGCAACTGTCATCCAGGTCCCTGATAGCTGGGAAAATTGAACAGCTCTCAGAAATGCAAAAAATCTGAAAACTGTAATGTGTCATTTAGTTCTTTAATTTTGAAATTTCCTCCCTCTAAAGAGAAAGTAGAAGGAATGGAAATGCTGAAACAGGAGGTATGTGTTTATTAGTTTTCCTAAGTCTTGGATGTTTTATAATGTTTTCTGATGACAATTGTAGAAAACCTTCTGTGTTGCAAAAATCCGGTATCTTGTAGTAAATTGAGATTTCAAGAAGACAGCATTGTGTACAGTAGCTATATTAGTTGTGACATGTTTTATCTTTGAAATTATCTTTTTCCTCTGTGGTTTTAGGGAAAAATAGCTGGGGGGAGTGGTTGGCTGGGAGGAACCTGGCTTGAGTTTCTGATCTGACATGCTATCTGCTGTGTCTGAATATCTCATAGTCAGTGGGAGATGTATGTTTTGTACATTTTGCATTTTTCAAACTTTTTACAGTTTCTCAAGCCTCGCTGTTGGAATAAATTTAACACTAATGCCTACTTGTAGGCACCTTTCTGAAAATGTTCTGATGAGCTTTCGTCATTGTTTTGGAAAATTTTAGGCAAAGCCTTGAAGAAAATGTAGCAACTATTTTCCACTAATTTGAAATTTGGATAGTTTCCTTGAGACACGCTGTTTCTTAGTCATGGTGTCCTAGCTTTTTGCCTTGATTAGCTGAATGATTGATTGCCTTAATTCTCCATTTGGCTTTGCCTGTGTAGACATAGTTTTATTTGAGGTTTTTCAGATATTGCTTGCTGGCCAAATTCAGTTCAAATTAAGGAAATAAATTATGGAGAGTGAATTTCTCTGTTTTCGAAAGGTTCCATTTAACATTTGTTTGGAATTTCTTTGGAAAAAAAGTCTAGTTAACTCTCTTTGATTTTCTTTTATAGATTCGTCATGTTCCCCAGTTTGATTCTGTTACCTTCCTGTGTTTATAGATTTTCCTCTTGTTTTCATGTGTCTGATTATTGTAGTCAGGCCACCTTTCTTAGCTTGTTAACTTTCCTTTTCTCGAAGATTGCAGCTGCCTTCTTCCAAAGGGTTTCCAGTCTATTAATATATTAACAATAGATTTTTCTGTTATTAATAGAAAAATAATAGATTTTTATTAATATATTAATAATAGATTTTTCTTTTTAAAAGCAAAGTGACTTAGGACATCCCTAGCCATTTCCTTTAGTATTTTGAAGTGTTTGCTGGTGATATATATTTATAACTGTATTTATATTTTCTTTTTCTTTTCTGAGACAGAGTCTCACTCTTATCACCTAGACCGGAGTGTAGCAGGACAGTCTTGGCTCACTGCAACCTTCGCCTCCAGGGTACAAACTGTTCTCCTGGTTTAGCCTCCAAAGTAGTTGGCATTACAGGTGCCTACCACCAAGCCCAGCTATTTTTTTCTTTTGTATTTTTAGTAGAGATGGGGTTTCATCATGTTGGCCAGGCTGGTCTTGAACTCTTGACTTCAGGCGATCCACCCGCCTCCACCTCCCAAAGTGCTGGGATTACAGGTGTGAGCCACTGCTCCCAGGCTCCTGTATTTGTATTTTCTGAAAATTGTTTCTTCCATGTTATATGTTCATGACTATTTTTCAAGGTCCTACTTCAATACATTTTGCATTTTGCATCATCATTCTAAAGTCAGTGCTAAGAAATTACTTCCCAGTTGAAGTAGATTCAAATTGGGGTTTTTTTTAGTCTTTTTTTTTTTAAAAAAAACCTGGTTGATAATGCAATGGCTTTTTTTTTTTTTTTTCCTGAGACAGAGTCTCACTTTGTTGCCCAGGCTGGAGTGCAGTGGCACAATCACAGCTCATTGGAGCCCCGACCTCCTGAGCTCAGGTGATCCTCCAGCCTCAGTTTGAGCAGTTTGGCATATGTTCTGAATCTAAGGTTGATTATTACTCCTTTAGTGCTAGTGTTACTCTGAGACCTGAAAAAAAAGAAAAAAGAAAATGAAAAAAGATCAGCATTTGACTATGGGCAGAGGTATTTACAAATACATGATTGTGGTTATTCTTGTGCTAAGACCTGCGGCATTTCAGAATAAAAGGTGGTATATAGTATTGACTTTTTGGATATTATTTTGTTTAATAATAATGTCTACGTCTTTTCTTTTTAGGAGATACAGAATAATTCCTTTTTAAAAAACAGCTTTAACTATATTAATGGAGAAGTTTCTGGAAATGTCAGTTCAGATGGAAACGTTTAGTGTGGATTTAACTTTTTATGGAATTATGCCTGTAATGCCGTTTGCATTTGCTGAGTTTTGTATTATTAATAGAATAGACAAATCAGCATTTTGTCAGTGTATGTAAAACTTTGCTTGTTTTTCCCGTCTTGATTGCTGGTTGCACATAAAATTTAGAGTTGGAAAAAGAGCGTGGCACAGAACGGGGGTTGGATGACTCAAGACTCCCCGCTCCTGTCTCTGCTCTGCTGTGGCTCCGGCTGGAGGTCTTCATTTATAGACCCTTGGATGGGGCCAGGCCCAGAGTCCATGCAGAAAAATCTCACAGTTGTGTGTGCCGTGGGGAAGCTGCTCACGGGGAAGGGCTTCATTTGCAGAGTGAAATTGCTGTCAGGCTGGGATCTTGCTGAACCCAGGAGGGAAGGCTCTGACCAGCACTGGGCGGTGGAGAGCAACAGAACTCACTTGCCATCCTCTACGTCAGTTTCCAGCGAGAGTGAAATTCTAGGTTTCCTGTGGATTCTGCTGTATTCACGGGCATGTTACACCCTTTCCTTCTTTCCTTGTTAGTTCAGCTGATGCTACTGCATGGCTTCCCCTTCTCCCAGCATTCCAGGGGATGTTCTGCCAAGAGTGAGCCTTCCTTTGGGTGTGTCTGATTGTTGGTAGACTCCCTAAAAACCTTCCGGTGCTAGCAATGCCATAGATTGCTGAGGCCCATGGAGGTGGTTGTTAATGTCACTTGGGGTCCGGGGTCACACTGCTTGGGACCATGTCCCAGTTTAGTGGTGGGACTTGGGACAAGCTCCTTATGCCCCCGAAGCCTCTGTGTCCTCATCTGTAAAATAGGGGCAGTGGTAGTACTTGTCTCTCATAGGACATCCATGGGAGGAACTTAGCTCAGTGCCTGGCATATAGCAAGTTTTCAAAAAATATTAGCTGTATTATTTTTATTACCTAAATGCAGAGTGATGGACCCTATGACCCTCTGAGCCTTCTTCCATTCTGTGTGTGTATGTAAGACAGAGAAAAAGAGACAGAGAGAGAGAACAGGAGAACTACAGTAGATTTTGGGGGATGTTCCAGGGAGATTCGAACAGAGTGTCAGTGTCATGTTTTGAAGAGAGCAAGGAATTTTGGGGGTGCTTCTGTGCCAGAGAAAACAGGTCAGAGAAAGAAAGCAGAGGCAGGATCCCTTGCCGAGCAGGAGGTGACCAGGAGTTGTTTAGGGTGGCATCCGGCCCAGGGAGTTGCTCAGGGCTCCGAAGAGGGCAGCCTCTGGGGCTCTGGCTGGGGTGGGGAGATGGCTTGGCCCCAGGCTGTTGGGCTGGGAACTGGGGTTCAGCCGCAGTGAGTTCCAAGCCTCCTGGTGTTTCCTCTGCCTCCTGGCTCCTTCAGAAATGAGGGCAAGGGCAGGCCCGAGGCTGGCCATCTGGGGAGTGTGTGAGCGAGGTACACAGAGGTCCTGCGACGGAGTGGTCACACTCCAATGTGGAAGCCCAGTGGGCAGTGGGTGTCTCTATGCTCTTTATTTTTATTATTATGATGATTTTTTGCCTTTTTTTGAGATGGCAGATCACGAGGTCAGCAGTTCGAGACCATCCTGGCCATGGTGAAACCCTGTCTCTACTAAAATACAAAACATTAGCCTGGCATGGTGGTGCGTGCCTGTAGTCCCAGCTGCTCAGGAGTCTGAGGCATGGAAATCCCTTGAACCTGGGAGACGGAGGTTGCAGTGAGCTGAGATCGCACCACTGCATTCCAGCCTGGTGTAACAGAGCAAAACTCTGTCTCAAAAAAAAAAAAGAAGGCCTCACCCTGTCAGATGATGCAGTGAGCAAGAATGAAATTGCATCCCCAGGGTGTGGGAGGAGAATGAATTACTTGGTAGGCCTCAGTCCAGTAGATCAGATGAAGCAGAGAACCCGACATTAAAACATATGACTGCAACGCGGCCGTGCCTTGTGAAAGGAGAAAGCTTGGCCAGCTGTTGACTGACTGGGGATGGAGATGGGCGGGGCAGCTGGCTCATGCCTGTAATTAATCCCAGTACGTGCGGAGGCTGAGATGGGAGGGTCACTTGAGGCCAGGAGTTCAAAAGCAGCCTAGCCACACCCCCATTTCTACAAAAAATTTAAAAAAATTAGCTCGGTGTCATGGCACATGCCTGTAGTCCCAGCTGCTGGGGAGGGTGAGGTAGGAGCATTGCTTGGACCCAGGAGTTGGGGGTTGCAGTAAGCTAGGATCATGCACTGTAATGCAGCCTGG
The DNA here is from genome assembly GCA_004027835.1 of Alouatta palliata. Lineage (NCBI taxonomy): Eukaryota > Metazoa > Chordata > Mammalia > Primates > Atelidae > Alouatta > Alouatta palliata. The sequence continues at coordinate 27,002 of PVKV010001525.1, read as the reverse complement.
GTGACAGAGCGAGGCCCTGGCTCTTATTTTAAAAAAAGATATTTATTAACTTGTACTCCTGCTAGCAATATGTGAGCATGACCTTCTTATTACATCCTTGCCAGTGATCAGTGTTAATTTTTTTTTTTTCTAATTTGCTAGTCCAAAATGAAACCTTTTAAAAATTATTAAAACAGGCCGGGTACAGTGGCTCACGCCTGTAATCCCAGCGTTTTGGGAGGCCGAGGCGGGCAGATCACTTGAGGTCAGTAGTTCGAGACCAGCCTGATCAACATGGTGGAACCCCATCTCTATTAAAAAAAAAAAATACAAAAAAGTTACCCGGGCATGGTGGCTATTCGGGAGGCTGAGGCAGGAGAATCGTTTGAACCCCGGAGGCGGAAGTTGCAGTGAGCCAAGATTGCTCCACTGCACAAATTATTAAAATGAATCAAGATATTACCAGAAAACACTTGATTGGTCAGTTGAGCAAAGGTCCCAGTGGATGGGTGTGTCCAAGAGTTGCAGACCCCCACGTGGTGGGAGACGGGGAGTGACTGCCCACCCCTGCGGAGGGATATCCCACAGAGTGGCGGTAGATGGACGGCTTCAGCCGAAGGCATTGCTCACAGAACGCTGGAGAGCGGCTGCCTGAGTCAGCATTGTTGCTGACTTTCCCTATTGAATGAACCTCTCTGTGTCTTTTGGAGTTAACATTCAGAAAGGTGGCCGAGAGGTCATCCATTTCAGACTTCATCATCTCAAACAAATGGCAATCCCTCCCGCCTTTTAAAACCCCGGGGATGGGAGATTTTGTAAGCTTTAATGACTTTACCGTATATTTTCCTCAAACTTGACAGTCATGATCTCATAAATGCTTACCCCTACCTTCTGTCGCTGTGGGGGAAAAATAAATAAGTAAAAGGCAAAAGTGAAAACACTAAGCCCCAAGGAGGTGAGATTGGGAGCCTGGAGCCACTGAAATGAAAGTTCCCAGAATAGAACTGGGTTATCCTGACACCTGTGAACATCAGTTAGTCACATTTTCCAGTGCCAGGTAGCAACATTTTCCAAGTGGCTGTAAAAAATGGGAAAAGCCACTAGCTAACCAGAGCCAAGTCCTGTTTCCTGACTTCTCCACAGCCTTCTTGACAGCATGCAGGGCACATACTAGACATGAGTCACAGCTATGGTTTTCTTAGCACATAAAACCGCACAGCTCCCTCCCCACTGGGCCTCAGTGGATTCTGAATGAAGCCAGAAAGTGATTCAGTCTTAGATCAAAAGAAGAAATGCACGCGGACACACACACACACACACACACACACACAAGCAAAAATAGAGTTCCTATTAATTTCTAGGTTGCAGAGAATACTGATATTAGAAAAACTGGTTTTTCAGCTTCTTAGGAATTTAATTCTGTATATTGGGGTTTCTGGTCAGGTTTTTTTTTATGTTATTTTATTTATTCATTTATCAGATTTTCTTTTGCAAATAAATAGTTACCATGATAGATCTTCCACCAGAAACACGACTCTGGGTGGATTGTGCTGTCATAGTGATTTAATAAACTAAATTGAATTTTTAAGAATTTTTAGTGAGCAATGAAGAATTAGAGTAGTTTTTTCAGCCTTAGTGAAAAATCACATGTATGTAACTTTAAAAAATGCGGCACTTTAGTGACAGAGGTAGTGGCCGCTGATGTAGTAGTCCTTTTCATATTACCCTCAATGGTCCACTTCAAATGAATGAACTTTAATGATTTTATTTTAATAGTTCTTACTACTTCATGAGTTATTTTGTTTTGTTTTCATAACTCCAAGAAGGCATTATTGGCAATGGATTTTTTTTTTTTTTTTTTTGAGATAGAGTCTCTCAGTCACCCAGGCTAGAGTGCAGTGGTGTGATCTCAGCTCACTGCAGCCTCTGCCTCCTGGTTGAAGAGATTCTCCTGCCTCAGCCTCCCGAGTAACTGGGACTACAGGCGTACATCACCATGCCCAGCTAATTTTTATATTTTTAGTAGAGACAGGGTTTTGCAATGTTGACCAGGCTGATTACCCATGACTCTTTTTTTTTTTGAGACAGAGTCTTCCTCTGTTGCCAGGATGGAGTGCAGTTGGGCGATCTTGGCTCACTGTAATTTCCGCCTCCTGGATTCAAGTGATTCCCCTGCCTCAGCCTCCTGAGTAGCTGGGACTACAGGTGTGTGACACCACACCCAGCTAATTTTTTGGATTTTAGTAGAGACGGGTTTTCACCATGTTGGCCAGGATGGTCTTGCTCTCTTGACCTCGTGATCCGCCTGCCTTGGCCTCCCAAAGTGTCGGGATTACAGGCGTGAGCCACCAGCCCCAGGACTCTTTTTGATAATTCCTGATCGTGCCCTTGTGGTTTTTATTCTGCTCCTTTGGGGGCAGGCATTCGTAAATGATTTTTCATTGCTATTTGGTAGTTAACACGGTGTGAAATCCTCCTCGATTCAACTGCTGGCAGGTGCTGAGGGGCAAACGAGTCTGGTGGTGATGACTATGGTCAGGGCTTTGGTTGTGTGTAACAGGAGTAACAAAGAGGGGAGTCCTGCCTTTCTCTGGTTATTCTGGATTTTCAGCGTGTGTTGGTAATGGGATAATTACACAGTGATTAGAAATGAGCTCACTGGCTCTGATTGCAGGCGCCTTGTGCCCGGGGCCTCGCCACGTGAGAACAGGTTTTACGAGGGGATGCGATCCCTGGATGTGAATGACTGTTGCATTCCAAGCTGCAGTGAGCTTGCTGAACACACGGCCAAAATGCAAGAGGCCTAGAGGTCTCCCTCTCCAAAAAAGACCTTGCTGAGAAATGGAAAGCAGGATTTGGGCTTGTGGAAATATTTGGCAGTCTGAGCTGTCTTTAGGAAATATAGGGTTAATGTAATTTTTTTTTTTTTTTTAAAGACAGAGTCTCATTTTGTCACCGACTCTGGAGTGCAGTGTCTCGATCTTGGCTCACTGCAACCTCTGCCTCCCTGGTTCAAGCAATTCTCTTGCCTCAGCATCCTAAGTAGCTGAGACTGGCTAATTTTTGTATTTTTAGTAGAAATGGCAATTCGCCATGTTGGTCAGGCTGGTCTAAAACTCCTGACCTCACATGATCTGCTTGCCTCGGCCTCCCAAAGTGCTGAGATTACAGGCATGAGCCATTGAGCCCGGCCAGTGTAATGGTTTTTGTTTGTAATAATTTACACAATATGACTTGTTTCTTTTGGGTGGGAGAGTTTGCTTATGTACATGAAACCTGTGCTTATATCTAGAAAGCACATGGTGTTTTTATGATGCAGAGAAAGTAGGGAAGAAGGGATATTTATGCTGCTTCTGTTTTCTGGGACTTGGGGATTTCCTTTTGTACTGTCCATGGATCTCATCTAATATTTTAAGGGTGACCACTTAACTATATCATAAAGAAAGGCCCCTCTGACCAGGAGTGGTGGCTCACGCCTGTAACTCTAGCACATTGGGAGGTCAAGGTGGGAGGATCGCTTAAGGCCAGGAGTTCGAGACCAGCCTGGGCAACATAGTGAGACCCTGTCTCTACAAAAAAAAAGAAAAGAAGAAAACACTTACTGGGCATGCTGGCTTGTGCTGTGGTCCCAGTTGCTTAGGAGGCTGAGGTGGAAGGATCACTTGAACCCAGGAGGTTGAGGCTGCAGTGAGCTATGAATCTCACCACTACACTCCAGCCCAGGGGACAGAGTGAGGCTGTCTCTAAAGAAAAAAAAAAAGACCCAGCTCTCTGGGAGGCCAAGGCAGGCGGATCACGAGGTCAAGAGATCAAGACCATCCTGGCTAACACGGTGAAACCCCGTTTCTACTAAAAATACAAAAATTAGCCAGGTGTAGTAGCATGCGTCTGTAGTCCCAACTACTTGGGAGGCTGAGGCAGGAGAATCATTGAACCAGGGAGGTGGAAGTTGTAGTGAGCTGAGATTGCCCCACTGTACTCCAGTTTGGGCAAAAGAGTGAAGCTCCATCTCAGAAACAGAGAGAGAGAGAGAGAGAGAGAGAGAGAAAGAGAGAGAGAGAGAAAGAAAGAAAAGACCCCTTCACTTCAATTCTGCTCATGACAAATAAATTCTATCACCTGCAGCCCCTGTGTTAGTCGCCTGTGAATATTCAGAACTCCCAGGTACAGGGAATCTCTGTTGGTCTGAAAAGTGTCAGTGGCAGAAATTTGGTCTTCCTTTTTTCAGTCAGCTTGAAGCCAGCTTGAAACGATAGCTTTGAATGTCTCAGATTTGGATACAAGAAGCGTTTCCCCTTAGGGTTGTTCAGACAGCCAGGAATGTGTTAGCCTGACTAAGTTGGTTATTTTAGGGTTTAGTTTCTGTGATGCCAAAATCTAGAAAAAGACCTGAATGGTGTGTGTCTGAAATGAGAAAAGCCTTGTGCTTGAGCCTCAGTGCTTGAGTCTTCCGCTCTTCATGGGGATCCTGTGCCTTCTTGTGAAGGGTCTTGAGCTGTCTTGTTTGGTCCCCCCACCTCCCCATCATGTGACATCCTTCAAGGCCACCCCTCTCGCCTTCTTTTACCTCTTCATCACACTGTGTAGCCTGTACGTCCTAACTGACCACGGAAACTTCTCCCTGCCATGTCACCACCACTGCCCCCCGTCCCAGGGGCACTCCCCTCCCCTTTCCTCCCCATCCCCTCCCTTACTCTTTTCCTTCCCCTCCCCTTCCCTCCCTTCTTTTTTTGTTTGAGACAGAGTCTCGCTCTGTCCCCGAGGCTGGAGTGCGGTGGTACAATCTTGGCTCACCGCAACCTCCGCCTCCCAGGTTCAAGTGATTTTCCTGCCTCAGCCTCCCGAGCAGCTGGGACTATAGAGTGCACTGTCACACCCAGCTGATATTTGTATTTTTAGTGGAGACAGAGTTTCACCATGTTGACTGGTCTTGAACTCCTGACCTTGGGTGATCTGCCCGCCACAGCCTCCCAAAACACTGGAATTATGGGCATGAGCCACCGCGCTCAGCCAAGGTGTCCCTCTCCCTGTGCCCTCCAGAACCTCTCCTTAGCCCTGTGCGCCCCTTATTGCCTGAGATCCGAATTGCTTCTTTATGCCGCTCCTCATCTAGACTCTCTTCTGTAGGACAAGGGTGATGTCTTGGGCACAGCTCTCTGAGGGTAGTTGAGTGCCTGCCACACAATCAATGTTTGATACGTATTTGTTGAACAAGTGAATATATGGACAAAACAGTGGGATTCCTCCCAAATAAGAAAATGTCATTTATCCGTTGTCCCAATTTATATATGATGACAGGCAGACTTTAAATCCTACCCTACGAACATTTTTCACGCATTGGTGGAAGAACTGACAGTACAGACTAGAAAATTCTCATCCTGCTGTTAAGTAATTCAGGCTCACTGGAGGACAGCCCATGCCAGGTATATGTCACCTCCAACATTAGCTAACTTTAGCTGACCTCGGTATTATTTTACAGCTTCCTCTTTGGTGTACCGTTCACGATAAGCTGTTATTTTGAGCGTTGGAACAATTCCTCTTTCATGAGCTGTCTTTGGGCCGTTCTGTAGTTAGGCTTGACACAGAGTCAGCCCTGGCAATGAGAAGCTCATCCCCCAGCTCAAGACTTGCTGTTTAGGCTGTTGTATTTTTGCGGTGATGGGAGTTTTTTCTTATTGAGACAGGGTCTTACTCTGTTGCCCAGCCCAGGCTGGAGTGGGGCGGTGGAGACGGGGCTCACTGCAGCCTTGAACTCCTGGGCTCAAGCTTTCCTCCCACCTCAGCTTCCCACTTAGCTGGGACCCCAGTTGCGTGCCACGACACCCAGCTAATTTTTGTATTTTTTTTTTTTTTTTGAGATGGAGTTTCGCTCTTGTTGCCCAGGTTGAAGTGCAATGGCACAATTTTGGCTCACTGCAACCTCCGCCTGCCAGGTTCAAGCGATTCTCCTGCCTCAGGCTTCTGAGTAGCTGGGATTACAGGCATCGGCCACCATGCCTGGCTATTTTTTTTTTTGTATTTTTAGTGGAGATGGGGTTACTCCATGTTGGTCAGGCTGATCTTGAACTCCCGACCGTAAGTGATCCACCCACCTCGGCCTCCTAAAGTGCTGGGGTTACAGGTGTGAGCCATCACACCTGGCCAATTTTTGTGTTTTTTAATAGAGACAGCTTTCACCATGTTGGCCAGGCTGGTCATGATGTCTTGACCTCTAGTGATCTGCCCACTTCGGCCTCCCAGAGTGCTAGGATTACAGGCGTGAGCCACTGCGCCCAGCCTTAATTTTCTTTTTTAAAGAAATGAGGTCTCCCTATGTTGGCCAGGCTGGTCTCGAACTCCTGGGCTCAAGTGATCCTCCTGCCTCGGGCTCCCAAAGTGCTGGGATGCTGTATATGTTTTCAGGACAACTTGGGCATAGCTTGGGCAGGAAAGGAGGGCACCCATTCCAGATGGTGAAGATGAAGAGATTTTGATGGAGGGACTGATTCCAGAGGGTGGGTAGGGTTAGGGACCCAAAGACCAGTTCGCCCTCAGGCAGAAGGGGTCAGGGAGGACCCTGGAGAGTCATGGAGCCATGGCAGGTGGCTGCCCAGGGGGATGGGGTGTGTGGATGGCAGAGTCCCACAGCATGGAGATGACGGGGAACTCTCTCCTCTTGTCCCCGCTCTCCTGATGGTGTCTCCCATCAGCCAACCCTGAAGCTGGAGGACAAGTGGCCTGGGTAGCGCCATCTGCCAGGCTTGGCCTCCCAGAACAGGGAGGAGGTGGAGGGCAAGTCTGGGAGGGCAGAGAGTAACCAGTGCCCCGGCCTGGCCTTCCACTGGCGATCTTGGAGCCTGGAATTTGGTTCCCCTTCATTTAGTTTCAAGCATTTATTCCTGGAGGAATGTCATGGGGCTGGAGGTACTTTCCTGGGTTCATGGAATTTTTTTTTTTTTTGAGACGGAGTCTCGCTCTGTTGCCCAGCCTTGGAGTGTAGTGGCCTGATCTTTGGCTCACCGTAACTTCCACCTCCCGGGTTCAAGCGATTCTTCCGCCTAAGCCTCCCGAGTAGCTGGGATTACAGGTGCCCGCCACCATGTCCAGCTAATTTTTGTACTTTTAGTAGAGATGGGGTTTCACTATATTGGCCAGGCTTGTCTCGAACTCCTGACCTCGTGATCTGCCTGCCTCAGCCTCCCTAAGTGCTGGGATTACAGGTGTGAGCCAGTGCACTGGGCCTGAACTTACTCTTTCTTACAGGAAAGTGCTGGGTTGTGTTTAACCTGCCCAGAATCCCTGCTGGCTTTTCTGAGCCCTCTTGCCTAGGCTCTTTGTGAATTAGATGGGGAGCTTTTAGGCCCCTGAATATAGATACTTGTTAAGGATTCTCGATTCTTTCTCACCAAAATTTCTTTTCTTTCCCCACTTTCGATATGCTATCTCATGGTATTCCTCAAGGAGCTCGTTTCTGTCTCTAATACCTGGTCTGAGATACTGTTCTCTGTTCTGGGTGGATCTGATAGCTTCCCCGTGGGATTCCACCTTTCATCCTGTTCCTCTTCACCTTCACCTCCCCAGTGAGCCAGGGCAACCCCGGGAAGGGGGCGGTGGGATCTGGGCACTGCCTGTGTCTGGCGTCTGCTGGTGCCCACTGCCCTTGGAACACAACCCAGCTTCCTCATTGTTACGAGCTGAAGGCTTGTTTGTCCACTAAATTTCTGTGTTGAAATTCTCACCCTCAATGCGATGGTGTTAGGAAGTGGGGCCTCTGGGAGGTGATTAGGTCGTGAAGGGGGAACCCTCTTGAGTGGGATTAGTGACCTTGTCAAAGAGACCCCAGAGAGTGGCCACGCCACTGAGTTAGGACCCAGCAAGAAGGTGGCCATCCGCACCTGGAAGAGGGCACTCCCCGGAAGCCAACCCCGCTGGCACCTTACCTTGGACTTCCAGCCTCCAGCTGTGGGAAGTAAATGTGTGGGTTATGAGCCACCCGGTCTATGGCACTTTGCTGCAGCAGCCTAAATGCAGGACGACACTCACTTTGGCCAGGAAGCGGGGTGTGGTGCGGCCTCTGCCTGCCCACTGCCATCCCCCACATTGTGTCTCCCTCACGGCGCCCCTCCCCCCACCCTGGCTTGCTTTGAATTCCCCAGCACCCAAGCCCTCTCCCATCTCAAGGCCTCACACATGCTCTTTCCTCTTTGCTGACTCCTGCTCCCTGTCCTTCTCTCTCATTCTCCAGCCTGTACTGTGAATGCCACCTCCAGGCAGTCTCCCCTGACCACCTAATGTCCCATGCCCTCTTCCCCATTCTCTCTCTCTTCTTTTGAGACAGAGTCTCACTCTGTTGCCCAGGCTGGAGTGCTGTGGCATGATGTTGGCTCACTGCAACCTCTGCCTACCAGGTTCAAGCAATTCTGCCTCAGCCTTCTGAGTAGCTGCCATTACAGGCACCCACCACCAGGCCTGGCTAATTTTTTTGTATTTTTAGCAGAGATGGGATTTCACCATGTTGGCCAGGCTGCTCTCAAACTCCTGACCTCAGGTGATCCACCCACCTCAGCCTCCCAAAGTGCTGGGATTACAGGCATGAGCCACCGTGCCCAGCCTCCATTTTCTCTTATAACATCCTGTGACCCGCACAACATCCTCAGTCATCCACCTCACAGCACCCAGCCCTTAGCACGTGGGCTGATAAACGTTGGCACTGAGTTCAAGTTCGAGGTGGGTGTGGCTGAGACCGCTGGGTGCATGTGGAAGACGGGTAGGGGAGGTTGCTGTGTGCAGCTGCACTCCACCTGAGGTTTCACTTCTGGAGAAGCCCTCCACTGAGCATGCATGAGTGTTTGCATTAATGTACTTGGTTAGCGTCCTTTGGACACCTGGGCTGGGTGAATGCAGTTCTTAGAACAACACTGCCCCTCCCCAACACGGCCCCTCCCCACCATGGGGAGTCACTCTCTCCTTTCACTTCATCTCCGGCATTCTCTCCTGCTTGCTTGCTCCTCTCACTCTTTTCCAGCCTTCTGCCTTCCTCTGCTTCACGTTCTTTGCCATCCATAAAACACTCACTGCCCCCCACTGCCTTGCTCTTCTCTCTTGGATGGAAGTCAGTAACTGGCATAGTCATAGAAAAACCCTGTTCTGATCCTGCTCTTTTGGGATTTGTGAGTGTTTGGATGGGACCAAGCCCCTGCTGACCTTTGCATGCTCTGCGAAAAGACGGATTGCTCAGCAAAGCACTGTGATCAGTAATTCCCAAATGAACGCCATCCGCTCTCCCAGAGAGCACGGCCCCGCAGGGCACTGACCAGCCCTGCTCATAGGTGGGCTTGCACAGAACACGTCTGTGTGTGCTTTGGCGTCCTGTAGCTGTGAGTTTTTTATCTGATGAACTTGAAGGGGATCAGTGTGCTTCAGAACATCTAGAGCTTTCACTAAATCAGATTAGTCTTTATCCCAAGTCATCTGAATTAATTACACGACTTTTTCCTTGTCCTGTTTGTGGGTCACACGTCACAGTTTGAGAACGAGGCAGTACATTGCTGACTTTGCAAACAAAGAAACTGAGACCTGAGAGCTGCCAGGCTGTGAAGACCACACAGCTCTGCCTTAGGGCAGAGCTGCCGCTAGAATCCGTGTGCTGAGTGTTGGATCTCTCTCTATTGCAGCTCTCTGGGGCTTTTCAGGCTTGGAGCTTTGGTGCATACACGTGATGATGATGATTTTTTGAGACAGAGTCTCACTCTGTTGCCCAGGCTGGAGTGCGGTGGCGCAATCTTGGCTCACTACACCTCCGCCTCCCGAGTTTAAGCGATTCTTCTGCTTCAGCCTCCTGAGTAGCTGAGATTACAGGCGAACACCACCATGCCCAGCTACTTTTTGTATTCTTAGTAGAGACAGGGTTTCACTATGCTGTCCAGGCTGGTTTCGAACTCCTCACCTCAAGTGATCTGCCTGCCTTGGCCTCGCAAAGTGCTGGGATTATAGGCATGAACCATTACACCCAGTCGATACATGTGATTATTATTTTTAAATGCTATTATTTTAATTTGTTGCCATAAATTAGATTAGCCTCATTTTCTTATTTTAAAAAAATGAATCTTTCTCCACTTTGTTCTTACTGCCTTATTCTTATAGTAGAGAAAGGAAGAAAAATTAAAACAATAAACCAAAATGGGAAAGGCAGTTTTGTCGGGAAGTTCGTCAGACGCACATCTCGCCTCCACTGCTGCCCCTTGGAAGCCTGGGGCTATTTTTCGCAGCTGCGCTGTAATCCCTGGTTATTGAGGGCACAGGTGGAAACGGAGGTCAGCTCATGGCTTAGAAAGGAGCTGGGTGCACAGGTGGGTCTGGGTGAACTGGAGGCCGTGATCACTTGGTATCTGAGGATAGAGGCTGGGTGGGGTGGGGAGAGAGGCTGATTGTGAGACCTCCAAGAGAATCAGTTGATCATGTGCACTTCCAAGAGGTAGAAGCGATCCCCTCACTTTCCTGAGGAATAACTTGTTTAAAAGATACACTAATCGTCGTGGTAATCCAGGGAGATCCTGCAGAGTCCCTGCCTGTGGTGGAGCATCTGAGGACCCCAGGGTGGGAGGAGTGGGCTCTCTTACTCCAGGGCCAGAGCTGGGGATGTCTATTCCCTGCTTTAAGAAAGCCTCTGATCGCACCTGCGTGACCCAGTCTGACTTTTCCCCTTCTTTTCTACTTCTTGAAGGGATCACTGGGAAACTAGAAGTGATGGCTATTATCCAGTTTTTCTATATTACATTTTAAGATTTACAAGCTCCTCACATCCGCAGAGGATTTGAGGACATTCTTGGCAACCTCTGATGGTTCCTGACTTTTCTCCTGGTGTCTCCGTCCTCCAGCCATGACTTCCCTTTTGGCCATGCAGTGGGGTCTGTAGAGACCCGGCACGTCTGGGGAGAGGCAACCAAGAAGGCCTGACTGTGTCTCCTAGAGCAGAGGTCACTGTGGCCAGTCTTTGGGTCAGGTATTCTGCATTTGGAAGAGGGGTTTTGGATACATCAGAGGAGCAATGATTTCCAGAGTCCATGGGCTGTCTGGAGACACTGGGCTGTGTTTCTGAGAGCCTGGGAGCTCTAATTTGCCTTTAGAGATGGTGATAGGGAGAGCAGGAATCATATGACCCACAGAGGTGAATTGGAACTTGCCTGTGATGGTGGGGAGACAGCCCCAAAGAGGTTTTCCTCAATCCCATGAAGTTCTGACTCTGCTTTCTCCCATCACCCCTATCTTCGTTTGCAGAAAACTTAGTCCAAGGTTCATTTGTCTGTTGTCCGTGTGTGTGTGTGTTTCTGGCAGATCCATTTTGGGCCTGGTTTGAAGCCTTTTGCTTTCCTGCGAAAGTGGGTATGAATAAACAAATGAGTGAGTATATGAATAAATGGATGAATAATAAATGAATGAGTGAATGGATCAGTTAATATTTGAATGAATGAGTTGAATGAATGAATGATGAATGGGTGAGTTAATGTGTAAATGAATGGTGAGTGAACAAATTAATGAGTTGAATGAATGAATGGATGTGTTAATGTTGAATAAATGGGCAAGTGAACAAATGAATGTGTAAATGAATAAGTGAACAAATGAATGAGTTGAATGAATGAATGAGTGAATGGATGAGTTGAATGAATGAATGCGTGAATGGATGAGTTGAATAATGCATGAATAAATGAATGAACGAATGAATGGTGTCAGGGTGCCAGCACTTGCCTTGCTTGCCTCCTGAAGATTCTCCATTGTCTACCCTCACCTTGTCCTTGTCACTGGTGCTCTGACGTCGTTGGGCTGGCCTGTGCAGGGCACCCTTGAAGCCCAGATTCCACCCACTTGCTCCTAAGATGGTACCGTCTCAGCACCGAGAGCTGCTGCACAGCACAGGATGACCCTTTGGGAGAGTCGTGTACAAGGTCCGTGGGATTAGAGTAAATGCCAGTGCTCTGCAAGGATTTCACTGTCCCTCAGCCAGCTCACACGGATCATGGAAAAGAACCACAAGCTGTGCCCAGATGTGTTCCGGGCATGGGAGCAGGTGGGCGTGAATTATGTAAGATCCAGGGAAAGACCCATAAAGCACACACCAGGTGCTCAGTCAGGTTTCCTCTCACAGCCTCGGAATTGCTCTCTTGATGCTGTTCTCCTTTTAGAGATTAGAGGAGCTTGGAGATCCCCCCTACCCGCTGTCTTCCTGCTGAAAACCTTTCCCACTCCAGCTGCTTTTTTTTTTTTTTGCCTACCTGGTTCGTGAACCTTTGCTGATCATTCTCATCCTACCAGCTGCCCTCCCTCCTGCAGACCCCAGGACTTAATTACTAAAGCCTGCTATGTTTCCCTCTGCCCTCGTTTCCTGCTCCAGGTATGGAGTAATTTTTTTCTCAGGTGGAAGGGTTTGATTTTATTTTATTTTTTAATATTTGCTTTTTTAAACTAAACAGTCTAGGCTTCCTTAGAGTCTTCTCCCCTAATTTTGCTTGTTATTTAGTCAACAAAAGAAGGATAAAACTGGGTTGAGGGAAGCAGAATCTAGTGCTCAGGATGCATGGAGCAGTTTTTTGGAGCAGTTTTTCAGGGTTCACCTGATGTGAAGGGACTGGAGATGTGATTGACTTCTCCCTGATCAATGCCTTACATTCAGAAAGCTGGCATACGGTTTATATTGGCTGAATGGAAAACCATAGAAAAGAAGGAAAAGCAAGCCAGGCATGGTGGCTCACGCCTGTAATCCCAGAGCTTTGGGAAGCCGAGGCAGGTGGATCACAAGGTCAAGAGATTTCGGCTACCCTGGCCAACATGGTGAAACCCCGTCTCTATTAAAAGTACAAAAATTAGCTGGGTCTGGTGGCACTTGCCTGTAATCCCAGCTACTTGGGAGGGTGAGGCAGGAGAATCGCTTGAACCCAGGAGGTGGAGGTTGCAGTGAGCCAAGATCTTGCCACTGCACTCCAGCCTGGCAACAGAGTGAGACTGTCTCAAAAAAAAAAAAAAAAAAAAAGAAAGAGAAACAAATTCATGGACTCAGCATTTTCGCAGTGACTTTGATGAACCTGCCAAATAGCCACGCACGTGAGCCCAGCCCCTGGCCGTCGCTCAGCTCTCAGTCTTCTGGGGGCTGCAGTTTCCTAAACTTTCATTTTGTAAAGGGTTACGTTTAGAATCCTAACATACACAGACTCCCGGTTCTTGGGTGGGGATCTCAGGTCCCGCAGTCCTTCCTTCTGTCTGGATTTAGTGGCATCTGTAAGTGCCTCCTTTGAAGTGGGATTGGCCTCTCTGAGTTTTATTGCGATGATTGTGGGGAAAGGGTCTTGCTCTGTCACCCAGGCTGGAGTGCAGTGGTGTGATCGTAGCTCACTACAGCCTCAAGCGATCCTTCTACCTCAGCCTCCTGAGTTGCTGGGATCACAGGAGCGCTCCTCTATACCTGGCTAAGAGCTCTCTTCCATTCTATTGCTTTCTTACCTTGAGTAACTAGTCCTACAATTTTTCTCTTCCAAATTAAAAAAAAAAAAGTCTGTTGGTATATTTTTAAATTGTGACCGGGTACAGGATGATGGCATAGAGTGTTAGGAATCAGACACACCCTGTTTGTCTGGCAGTGATCCTAGAAGGAAATCTAGGAAGCTGGTCAGAGGCATTATTCTGGGTCTATTGCTTTCTTACCTCGAGTAACTAGTCCTACAGTTTTTCTCTTCCAAAAAAAAAAGTCTGTTGTTTTATTTCTAAATTGTAAAAAAGTCTGTTGTTTTATTTCTAAATTGTGACCGGGTACAGGATGATGGCGTAGAGTGTTAGGGTTTGGAATCAGACACACCCTGACTTGTGACCCCAGGGAAGCTGCTTGACCTTTCCGAATCCCCTCTGCAAACAAATGCCCTTCAGGGTTTGAGATTTCCTGGTGGTGTGGACAAGGGGTGTGGCGCTGAGCCTCGGTCATGGTTTTCCAGGAGATGCCCACTGCCCTAGTGACCGGGAGTGGGGCCAGATCTAGACAGAATTGTGAGGCTGGCTTAGCTTCTGGCTCATATAGCCCCACCATTGTTCCTGCGAGCTGTGAGCTCTCTCATTACTGGCCTAGAATTAGCTGGTGGCTTTGGGGATAATGACGTCCAGCAAGGGACTGCTTAAAGATTCCAAGGATTTAGGGACCTAAATTAGCAAATCTCTTTCTGTAATTGTAAAGTGAAAAACGTCCTTGTGCTGTTTTCAAATCTGTGAAATCATACTGTGGGTGGTGTGTAAATACACAATTGATGTGCACCAAGTAATGCTCCCCAAAGCTGAGCGTTAGCCTGGACACCCTCATCGCTTCCAGTCTGTGCTGGGTGTTCTGAGACTTGAAGGATGCGGGAATGGTCCGTCTAGAAAAGTCTGGCCATGGGGCGTGACCGTGATCTCCCTGCAGGAGAGTTATGTTTGAGAAAGCAGCCCAGGAGGAATCAGGAGGGGAGGGAAGGCCGAGTGTGGTGGCTCACACTGGTAATCCCAGCACTCTGGAAGGCTGGGGCGAGTGGGTCACCTGAGGTCAGGAGTTGGAGACCAGCCTGACCAACATGGTGAAACCCCATCTCTACTAAAAATACAAAAACTAGTCGGGTGTGGTGGTGCATGCCTATAATCCCAGCTACTTGGGAGGCTCGGGTAGGAGAATCGTTTGAACCCGGGAGGCAGAGGTTGCGGTGAACCGAGATTGCGCCATTGCACTCCAGCCTGGGCGACAAGAGCGAAACTCCATCTCAAAAATATAAAAAATAATAAAAAGAGGGGAGGGAGCAGGAGGCTGATTGTAGGCGCCGAGCAAGAAGCGCCATTGACACTGATGGGCCCACACTAGGTTTCCGTATTCCAAGCCTAGCTCCAGGTTCTTTGCTGCATCCATGGTTTTCTCCCCTCCCCTGCTCGGCACCTTCAGACAATCCTCATTTCCATCGATTGCACTTCCCTGGTTGTCTTGGAAGGGCCTCCTGTAGATGCTGACCTTTGTGCAACAGGCTGGAGTTCCTGTTACCTCCAGGTAATACCGTCAGGACCTCCAGGTAACACTGTCCTGTGATGGCTTGCCTCCCCCGTTCCCGGGCAGCCTGTCTGTTGGCAGCTCTGAGTCAGGAGGTGAGACCTGCCCTGTGGCCGGCGGGGTGGAGGATGGCTTAGTGGTCATCTCCGGCGTTTCCTGCTTCTTTCTACTCTCCTACCCTTTAATGCCTGCCAGGATTCCAACAAGACCTTTTCAGTTTGCACTTTTTAGCAGATGAGGGATGTAGGTCACCTTTGGCTGGGGGTATTTTCAGAGGTGACAGGGAGTGCAGTTTTAGAACTCACCGGTGAACTCTTTGAATGCTGGTCCAAGCCCTTCTCATGGTCCTGCGTGGGTGCTGCCTCCTGGCCACCATAAGTCAGTGCCGAATGCATGAGTGGGTCCACCCTTGCATGCTCCTTTAAGAGCAGGTTAAGAAGGCGTCAGATGCTAGAGTTTGCTGAGGCTCCATCCTTGTTTGTAGATGAGCAGAATGGGTGGTGAGGACAGCTGAGACTGAGTCTTAGGCCGTGCAGCCCTGGGCTGTGATTGCGTGCAGGTGAACAGCCTGAGGGGGCTTTACCGTGTGCCACACAGCTCAGGAAGGAAGGCTCACTTCTGGGAGTGGGAGACTGTGCGTGCCTGTGGCCGTCCAAGCTCTCGCTTCACCTGTGACTCAGGCCTGTCCTTGGGCTGAAAGCCAGTCTGGTTCCTAAGTCTTCCTCTTCCAAGTACACACCTCGCATGTGCACAGGGGTTTGCTCGAGTTCCCTGGACCAGCCTGGGTGTCCTGTCTGTAGAGTCTAGAGTCTGCTGTGGACCTATGGGTTTGTGGAGTGCCTCCTCCTCCCTTCACTGGAAGCCACGTGCCCCTTCTCAGGGACGTCCCTCAGCTTCGCTGGATGAAGACTTGCCTAAGGAGGGTGAAGGGCAGGGATCCTAGAAGGAAATCTAGGAAGCTGGTCAGTGGCATTATTCTGAGTTTTATGGAGGCTTGCTGACTTTGTTTTTTGAAAGAAAGGGCACCTTTTGACTTCTGTGGGGTGTATGTTCACTGGTGGCTAGGAGGTGGTGGTAAAGCCTTTGGGGGCAGAGATTTCCCTGCCTGGTGGGATGCCTGACTTTCTGGTCTCATAAGTCCGGGTGCTGTAGTGAGCCCATCTCAGCCGTCATGGAGGAAGCTGTCTTGGCAGCAGAGCACCGTGGGGGTCCCAAATAGCCAGGAGTCCTCTCCTGGTGGGAGGGTTGGGGGTGTGGGCACACAGGGCATGCTTCGTCAGCAACGAGTGGTGGCGACATATGTAATGGTGCCTACCATCTGTATGGGCATGCTGGCATGAGGGCTTGACGCAGGATCCCTGAAGCCAGTGGGCACGTCTCTTTTCAGGATCTGTGGTGTTTTTAGAGCGTAGTTGATCCGTCACAATGAACGTATTAAGTGCTCATGTGTTGGTTCCCCAAGACCACCCCCGGGTTTGATGATTCACTCCACGGACTCACAGTTCTCAGCCCATGGTCATAGTCATGACTAAGATTTATCACAGCAGAAGGACACAGAGCAGAATCAGCACAGGGGAGAGGCGCCGGGCGGAGTGCAGGTCAGGCGGGCACAAACTTCCCGGCGTCCTCTTAGGGGGTGGAGGGGGCATACATGTGTTGCCATCACTCCATGCCTAGTTCAGTTAGCATCGAGTGGAGGTGACACGTGTGAAATGGTGTCTACCAGGGAAGGTTGTTAGACTCAGCAGCCAGTTTTTTCTTTTGAGGCAGAGTCTCACTCTTGTTGCTCAGGCTGGAGTGCAATGGCGCAATCTCGGCTCACTGTAACCTCCAGCTCCTGGGTTCAAGCAATTCTCCTGCCTCAGCCTCCTGAGTAGCTGAGATGACAGTCACCTGCCATCACGCCTGGCTAATTTTTGTATTTTTAGTAGAGACAGGGTTTCACCATGTTGGTCAGGCTGATCTGGAACTTCTGACCTCAGGTGATCTGTCCACCTTAGCTTCCCAAACTGCTGGGATTACAGGTGGGAGCCACCGTGCCTGGCCCTTTTCGTATGTTTATTTTTTAAAAACAGATTTTATTTATTTAGACAAAGTCTCGCTCTGTCGCCAGGCTGGAGTGCAGTGGCGCGATCTCAGCTTACTGTAACCTCTGCCTCCTGGGTTCAAGAGGTTCTTCTCCTTCAGTTTCCCAAGTAGCTGGGATTATAGGCTCCTGCTACCATGCCCTGCTAAATTTTTGTATTTTTTTAGTAGAGATGGGGTTTCACCATGTTGGCCAGGCCAGTTTCAAACTCCCATCCTTAGGTGATCTGCCCGCCTTGACCTCCCAAAGCGCTGGGATTACAGGCGTGAGCCACCCCGCCTGGCCCAGACTTTACTTTTTAAAGCATTTTTAGGTTCATAGCAAAACTGAATGGAAGATACAGAGATTTCCTGTATACTCACTGCCTCCCACACATGCACAGGCTCCCCTACTATCAACATCCCCCACCAGAGCAGTGCGTTTGGTTACAGCTGCTGAACCCTCAGTGACATGCCACGATCGCCCTGAGTCCATAGTTTACATTAGGGCTCACTCTTGGTGTTGCACATTCTGTGGATCTGGACAAATACATAATGACATGGATCCGCCGTGATCGAGTCATGCAGAATAGTTCCACTGGCCTAAACCTCCCCCCGCTTCTGCATGTTTTCCCCTCTCTGTCCCCAACCCCGGCAGCCACGGACTATTTTCCTGCCTCCGTATTTTGCCTTTTCTCGAATGTCATGTACTTGGAATCCTGCGGTATATATCCACGTCGGCTTCTTTCTTTTTTGGATTCTTTCTCAGAGCTGGTCACATAGGCACCTGCTGCCTAGCACAGATGCAAATTCCAGAATCTCAGAATGAAAGCAGATGTTCAGCAGAAACCCCATTGCTTGCATAAACTGTTGAGGTGCAGTGAATTGCTCTTCAGTTAGGATGGTGGGAACCCTCCTGAAATTCAAGTTCTGAGGTGCCAGCCGGGGGCCAACCTTGCGAGGGAGCCTTTGGAAGCCTGTGCTCTTTTCTGCACACTCCACGATAGGCCAGGCTTAGCAAAGTGTAGTTCAGGTGCCTGAAGTCATGGGTCCTTCACCTTGAGCACAGGACCTTTTCCTTTTGTCTTTGACGACTGCAGCGCTGACCTCCTTGGAGAAGGACCACGTGTTAAGCCACTCTTGTCTTTTTTCCGTCTCTGATTACTTTGCTTCCCCTGTCCTGATGGAGTTATGCATGTGGCTGTTGTCCCCACTAAACTGGGAAGATGAAAAAGGCGTAATCCCCCATGACATTCATTCAGTTCCTTTCTTAAGAAGCTTCTAAGAAAACCCTGTTTTTGAAGCACCGGGGATTCCATCAGTTGAAGATCCTGGACATATGTTTCTTTAAAAAAAATTTCTTTTGCGTTCACGTTCTTGTCTTTACTGGGACCATTTTTACATTTGTTTCACTGGTTTGGGAATGAAATATTTTAATGAAATTTGCAAAGGCTGCTGACTTCTTACCCAGGAGTGGTGGTTGTTGCCATTGCACTACGAATGAAGGAATGATTTGAGACTTAGAATTCTCGCCCGGGCTTTCGAAGGTTGAGGCATTGTGGCAGAGATGCACTAAATTATTTCTCTTTAGAGGAAGGCTTTGTTCTTCTTTCCTGCCTTGCTCTATTCTGTGACACAGTTATTGGTCTTGATTTTAGTGAAACAGCAACAATAGCAAACCTGCCTTTGGACGTTAAATGCAAACTGCATCCTTTGCGTCCTTGGACAGCACTGTGTTACTTTAATTTTTTTGTGTGTGATGGAGTCTCGCTCTTGTAGCCCAGGTTGGAGTGCATTGGCACAATCTCCAGTCTCGGCTCACTGCAACCTCCGCCTCTTCAAGTGATCCTCTTGCCTCAGCCTCCCGATAGCTGGGATTGGTGCCCACCACCATGCCTGGCTAATTTTTGTATTTTTAGTACAGACAGAGTTTCACCGTGTTGGCCAGGCTGGTCTCAAACTCCTGACCTCAGGTGATCCATCTGCCTCACCTTCCCAAAGTGCTGGGATTATAGGTGTAAGCCACTGCACCCAGCCGTGTTACTTTAATTTTTAAAGAAAGACTTAATATTTCTAATTGATTTCTTGCTTTCTATGGCATTTCCCCAAACCTCAGCTTTCTGATGCAGGCTGTTTCCTGTATCTTCCCCTCCTGTTCGTTAAAATAGAGTCATGCGCCCATCACGTGTGGGAGACCGTCACCAGGGAAGGACAGACGTCAGATACTGTTGTCTGCATCCAGTAGGGCCTATTATCCCAAGTTCCATTGAGCAGGTGGTCTGAGGACTTTGTTTTGTGTACCAGAGACAAACATTCTTTTTCTTTTCCATACCTCCTATTGGAAGTCATTCTTGGCAGGTGATTTCTGTGGATGAAAACACTGCGTACGTCTCAGCGCCTCGAGCGGTTGTTTGTTATGGTTTAATATTTATTGAAAGCTGTCATCTCTGGGAGCACTTAATGACTAGAGGCCAGACAGGGAGAACCACATGTTTTTCAAAATGACTCTGTGTGTGTGTACATCCTTTATTTTTTCAGGGAACTTTATCGCTGTTTAGCGAGCGACGGAGTTTGAATGGGCGTGAAGGATGAAAGGATGTGTGTTTTCTTGTTTCCCTGCATTTTAGGGCCTGGCTGTGGTAACAGCTGTGGGGTTTGCTGTCACCATTCCTCCTCCCTGTCGTCGGTGTGCAGGTCGGTGAGAGGTCTGGGTTCGGAGCCACACTGCTGAGTGCTTTGCAGTTGGGCTCACCGTCCCTGGAATCCTGAGAGGGACTGAGGGCTTTTTTGTTTCTTCTGCTGTGTCTTTGGTATCGGACAATCTGAGGAGATTTTGTTTTTCTAAATAAAATGGGTAAGACTTTAGTGGCCTAGAGTTGTGTAGTAGTGCGTTTTCATGCTGCTGATAAAGACATAGCTGAAACTGGGTAATTTATAAAGAAAAAGAGGTTCAGTGAACTCACGATTCCACATGGCTGCAGGCCTCATAATCATGGCGGAAGGCAAAACACACGTCTTACATGGTGGCGGGCAAGAGAAAATGAGCGCCAAGTATACAGGGAAACACCTTATAAAACCATCACATCTCGTGAGACTTACTCACTACCATGAGAACAGTATGGGGGAAACCGCCCCCATGACTCAGTCATCTCCCACCGGGTCCCTCCCATGACATGTGGGAATTATGGGAACTATATAATTCAAGGTGAGATTCGGGTGGGGACACAGCCAAGCCATATTTCCTGTCTTATTTTCTAGTAAGTTGTGGGTTTGGTCTGGGATTCATTCCTTGAAACCACTCATAAAAGTCTTATTTGAACTATTTCATGATTATGAAGCAGTAGGTCTTTTCCTGCCATTCTTACTGTACGTTAGTCTTTTTAGATACCTTTTTTTTTGAGACAAAGTCTCCCTCTGTCACCCAGGCTGGAGTGCAGTGGTGTGATCTTGGCTCACTACAGCCTCCACTCCTGGGTTCAAGCAATCCTTCTGCCTCAGCCTCCTGAGTAGCTGGGACTACAGGCGCACGCTGCCATGCCCGGCTAATTTTTGTACTTTTAGTAGAGAAGGGGTTTTGCCATGTTGGCCAGGCTGGTGTTGAACTCATGACCTCAGGTGATCCACCTGCCTTGGGCTCCCAAAGTGCTGGGAATATAGATGTGGGCCACCGCACCTGGCCAGATATGGTTTTTTTTTTTTTGTTTAAGTTAGTGTGACAAAAGTTGACCTCAATGACACATTTTAAATGAATGCAGTTTATTGCAGATAAATTATACCTCAATAAAGTATATGAGTTGCTGTGTACGCCAGGTGCTGTGCCAAGGCCTTGGGAAACACACAGGTGATAAAACATGATTCCTGTCCTGTAGGCTTCATAATTGAAAATGATCTGTGTATATGATGGGAAGCGGAAAATGCTGCCTGAAAATACAGCATCTTGGCATACTGAATATTTTAGGCTGAAGGAAATGGAGAAAACCACAGAAGCAAGAAGGTCACTCTCTAACCTTCTCTAACCCTTCTCCCCTAAAGTAGGCCAAAAAGTAGGTCCTAAGACCCTCATTCTGGTGGGGTTCTGCCCTATTCCCAGAGGCCAAGAAGAATTGGAAAAAGCAGGCCTTGCTCAGTTTCTCCTAGTTTATTACCGTTGCAGGAAACCCTTTCGTCCTCCAATCATACTTCAGCGTGACTGTCCACACAAATAGACGGTTTTTCCTGGGTGGTTTGGTCTTCATTTCTGAAGGCTGTCATGTCACATATGACTTATATTAAATATATTTTTTTCTTTTGGAGACAGAGTCTCCCTCTGTCACCCAGGCTGGAGTGCAATGGTGCGACCTTGGCTCATTGCAGTCTCCGTTTCCTGAGCTCAAGTGATCCTCCTGCCTCAGCCTCCCAGGTAGCTGGGACTACAGGCACATGCCACATACCTGGCTAATTTTTGTATTTTTTGTAGAGATGGATTTTCACCATCTTGCCCAGGCTGGTCTTGACCTCCTGTATTTAAGTGATTCACCCATTTTAGCCTTCCAAAGTGCTGGGAATATAGGTGTGAGCCACTGCGCTTGGCCTTTAAATAAATTTGTATGTGTTTCTTTTGTTAAAAAATTCCTCACATCTGTAATCCCAGCACTTTGGGAGGCTGAGGCGGATAGATCACTGGAGGCCAGGAGTTTTGAGACCAGCCTGGCCAACATGGTGAAACCCCATTTCTACTAAAAAAATAAAAATAAGAATTAGCTGAGCGTGATGGTGCATGCCTGTAATCCCAGCTACTTGGGAGGCCGAGGAACAAGAATTGCTTCAACCCAGTAGGTGGAGGTTGCAGTGAGCCCAGATTGGACTATTGTACTCCAGCCTGGGCGACAATGCGAGACTGTGTCTCAAAAAAAAGTAAAAAGCCAAACTCTTTTCCGTTCCCAAGGTTAAACATACCTTTTCTTTTTATATTCTATTCTGTACTCAAAGACGGCAACTAAAACCCCCAGATAAACTGAGAAGCGCTTGATTATAGTCAGTTTCAGTCAAATTTCTAGGACACAGAATGGATTGGAAGTTGTATAAAATAAATTTTCTTGCACAAAAATGTGGGGGAAAAGGAAATAGGTACTTGATTTTTCAAGTTATAAACGAGAATCCCTTTGATGGTATAAAATGCAGCAGTAATAATTCTTCAAGTCTTATTAAAGAATTCAAATGCACCAAAACTCAGTAAAATGTAAACTGTAGGCTCGAGGAGCGGGGAAGCTTCTTTCTTAGTAACTTGTTTTCCTTAAAATTTTGATTTCTCTTAGACATTTTATGGAAGTGGAATTTTATTCTCTGAACGTTTGATTTCAGATAGATTTGCAAAGCCCTTCTATACATAGTCACGGTTTTTAGTTTTTAGTAACCCCAAACCTTGAAAATTCGTCTCAGCCTGAAAGACTTTCTAGACTTTCCCCAAGTCTAAAGCCTTCCTGCGGATGTTGCGCTTTAAGGTTCTGAAAGGTTTTGTGCGGAGTGTTTTTTTCTTCTTTCCAAAGAAGGAAAAGATCAGAAAGGAACATCTAACCATTGTTGAGCATTTTGGGAAAAGTGAAAACCTACTTCATCCATTTCATTTGTAAGGAGAAGCATGCAAGATGTGAATATATTTGGAAACGTCCAAAATTTAACCATGACAGGAGGCAACAGTGTGATGGCAAATTTCAGGCCAAAGTCTGGTGTTTGCTTTCTTCCCATTTAATCTCGTCTTCTTATTTATTCTACTTTTCTACTTTTGTTCTCTCACTATTTCTTTCCTTTGTAATGTTTCCCTTCAATTTTGAGCAATTTTCTGTTTTTCTTTTTTTTTTTGAGATGGAGTCTTGCTCTTGTTGCCCAGGCTGGAGTGCGGTGGCGTGATCTCGGCTCACTGCAACCTCTGCCTCCTGGTTTCAGGCGATTCTCCTGCCTCAGCCTCCCGAGTAGCTGGGATTACAGGCATACACCACCATGCCTGGCTAATTTTTATATTTTTAGAAATGATAGGCTTTCTCCATGTTGGTCAGGCTGGTCTCAAACTCCTGACCTCAGGTGATCTGCCTGCCTCGGCCTCCCGAAGTGTTGGGATTACAGGCATGAGCCACTGCACCAGGCCAGTTTTGAGCCATTTTCTTTATTCCCTGTACCTATGAACTCACAGCAATAGAGAAAACACTGGCCTCTCAGAAATATATTTATACATCGCTTCTCGGCCTTTTGGCTAAGATCAAGTGTAGAAATATATTTATACATATATCTAAGGACTCTGGAAAACAGATTGAAAGTCGTTAAGCCTCAGTAGGGAAATTGTGACTTGAATAAGAAATGTTTCTGTGCAGCAAGAATTCTTAGGGTTTGTCTATTTGTAAAATGTACAGTATTCATGGAACAGATATGAAGGGTGCTCAGTCTACACCAGGCACCGTGGTCAACGTAGAGGGCTAACCTATGTTACCTCCATTCTGAGGATTCCTGCAATGACACAGGAGGGGACCGGAACAAGGATAGAAGCTTGTAGTTGGAGTACAGTGTCGTAATTACCTTCATGAAGCATCAACCCTGTGTTGTGCTCATATAGTCCTATTACAGGGAAGGGGTCCTGAGCCAGACCCCAAGAGAGGGTTCTTGGATCTCACACAAGAAAGAATTCAGGAAGAGTTTATAGAGTAAAGTGAAAGCAAGTTTCTTAGAAAAGGAATAAAAGAATGGCTACTCCATAGACAGACCAGCCCCAAGGGCTGCTGGTTTCCTGTTTTCTTTTCTTTCTTTTCTTTTCTTTTGTTTTTTTTTGAGACAGAGTCTTGCTCTTTTGCCCAGGCTGGAGTGAAGCGATGCGATCTTGGCTCACTGCAATCTCCGCTCCCTGGGATCAAGTGATTCTCCTGCCTCAGCCTCCCAAGTAGCTGGGATTATAGGTGCCCACCACCATGCCTGGCCAATTTTTGTATTTTTAGTAGAGACAGGGTTTCACCATGTTGGCCAGGATGGTCTCGAGCTCCTGACCTCAGGTATTCTACCCACTTCGGCCTCCCAAAGTGCTGGGATTACAGGCGTGAGCCACCGCACCCAGCCTGGTTTCCCATTTTTGTGGTTATTTCTTGATGATATGCTAAACAAAGGATGGGTTATTCATGTTTCTCCTTTTTAGACCATATGGGGGTAACTCCCTTTCGTTGCCATGGCATCTGTAAACTGTCATGGCGCTGGTGGGAATGTAGCAGTGAAGACAACCAGAGTTCACTCTTGTCGCCATCTTGGTTTTTGGTGGGTTTTGACTGGCTTCTTTACTGCAACCTGTTTCCTTAGCAAGGTCTGTATGACCTGTACCTTGTGCCAACCTCCTGTCTCATCTTGTGACTTAGAATGCCTTAGCTGTCTGGGAATGTAACCCAGTAGGTCTCAGCCTTATTTTACCTAGCTCCTATTCAAGATGGAGTTGCTCTGGTTCACATGCCTCAAACAGTCAGGCATAAGAACCATCACGGAAACCTCCATTTCCTTGGCCTCTGAGACTTTGAGGAGGAGTATATGCTGATGGTGATGAAAGGAGTCAAACTCTGTAAAATATTTAAAGAAGTTTATTCTGAGCCAAATATGAGCGACCAAGGCCGGTGGCACAGCCCCAGAAGGTCCTGTGAACATGCCCAAGGTGGTTGTGTTACATCTTGATGTTACACATGTGAGGGACGGAAGTTAGAGGCCAACATCATTCAATACTGTATTTAAGGCATTGGTTTGGTCCAGAAAGCCAGAACAACGGCAAGCAGGGGTTTCCAGGTCATAGGTGCATTCAGAGGTTTTCTGATTGGCAGTTGGTTGAAGGAGTTAAGTTATTATCTAAAGATGTGGAATCCACAGAAAGGAATGCCTGGGTTAAGATATGGAGTTGTAGAGACCAAGGTTTTTATTATGCAGATGAAACCTCCAGGTAACAGGCTTCAGAGAGATTAGACGGTAAAGGTGCCAGACTCTTAAATCTCTCCTGGAACAGGAAAAGATGTGGAAAGGGAATGGGATTCTCTACAGAATGTAGGCTTTCTTCACAAGAGACAGCTTTGCAGGGTCGTTTCAAAATATGTCAAAGAAATATATTTTGGGGTAAAGTACTTTGATTTCTTTCAGGGCCTGCTGTCTGTCATGTGATGCTGTATTACAGACAGGCTGGAATTTGGAGTCTTTTTTTTTTTTTTTTTTTTGAGATGGAGTTTCGCTCTTGTTACCCAGGCTGGAGTGCAATGGCACAATCTCAACCTCCACCTCCTGGGTTTAAGCAATTCTCCTGCCTCAGCCTCCCGAGTAGCTGGGACTACAGGCATGAGCCACCATGCCCAGCTAATTTTTTTGTATTTTTAGTAGAGACAGGGTTTCACCATGTTGACCAGGATGGTCTCGATCTCTTGACCTCGTGATCCACCTGCCTCAGCCTCCCAAAGTGCTGGGATTATAGGCATGAGCCACCACGCCTGGCCTGAAATTTGGAGTCTTACTGCTACAAGGTGTTGGTCTTCTCAGTCCTAAGCTTTCTGTTTTAATGTTAGTCCATGCTGGCCAGTGGTGCCTGAATTCCAAAGGGAGAGGAGGGTAGAATGAGGCCTGCCCAACCCTCCCTTCCCATCATGGCTGGCACTAGGTTTTCAGGTTTTCTTTGGAATCCCTTTGGCCAAGAGGAGGGTCCTCTATTCAGTCAGTTGGGGGGGCTTAGAATTCTGTTTTTGGTTTTCACTGACTGGAGTTCATGTGACAGTTCTGAAATGAAACCACCTTGGAAGCTGTTTAAATGGTGCATGACTAGAACTTAGGCAGACTTAGCTTTGGTTCTGCCATTTTGTTTTGGCTTCCTTTGGCATGAAGATAGGCTGCTGTCCTGTTCTCCGTTGTTCCTTGGCTGGTTTCAGTGTTAGCACTGCCCTTATACTCTGGGCTGCAGAATAGATAGACTTTTCTTTGGGTATTCAGAATATCACCACCAAGTACTGTTCACATGCTTTTTTAGACTGGAAAGTTTCCCAAGGCTTTTTTTTCCCCCCTGACTTGCCTTTAGCCATGATAATCGTGGCTTTTGTACTGTCTGCAAGAATAAAAAGAAAGAAACGCTCCCAGTCCTTTTAATGTAAAAGTCATAAACTGTGCCGGGCAACTGCAGAAAATTATAGTACCCCTTTCATTTTATTGTTAGTATAACTTTTAATTGTCTTCCTTATCTTCGTGCCTGACTGTTGTTTGCTGGGCTGAAGTTAATGTTTTGAAAGTCAGTTCAGAGGTGAACGAATGGTGAGGTCGTAATAGCAGATATAGACGTGCTGTTGGTGTTTTGTGAATATCAAATGCTAATTTTAACAATAACAAATTTTGAAAAAGAATGAAAAGTTCCCAGTGAGGGAAATAAAGGTATTTTGTGTGAGAGGCACCTGTTATTTGTAGATGGTGCTGCTCATTTCTTTTGCAGATAGGAAATATAGTCTCTTTGCCTCCATTATTACTTCATCCTTCAGCCTGCTTGTGTTACAGGAAAGGGGTCTCAATCCAGACCCCGAGAGACTGTCTTGGGTCTCGTGGAAGAAAAAATTCAAGGTGAGTCCACAGAGTAAAGTGAAAGCAAGTTTATTAAGAAAGTAAAGGAATTGGGCCAGGTGCGGTGGCTCACGCCTGTAATCCCAGCACTTTAGGAGGCCGAGGCGGGTGGATCACGAGGTCAAGAGATCGAGCCCATCCTGGTCAACATGGTGAAACCCCGTCTCTACTAAAAATACAAAAATTAGCTGGGCATGGTGGCACGCGCCTGTAGTCCCAGCTACTCGGGAGGCTGAGGCAGGAGAATTGCTTGAACCCAGGAGGTGGAGGTTGCGGTGAGCCGAGATCGCGCCATTGCACTCCAGCCTGGGTAACAAGAGCGAAACTCTGTCTCAAAAAAAAAAAAAAAAAAAAAAGAAAA
>PVKV010001524.1:137005-202476 GCA_004027835.1 Alouatta palliata | reverse complement strand
GTCAACATGGTGAAACCCCGTCTCTACTAAAAATACAAAAATTAGCTGGGCATGGTGGCGCGTGCCTGTAGTCCCAGCTACTCGGGAGGCTGAGGCAGGAGAATTGCTTGAACCCAGGAGGCGGAGGTTGCGGTGAGCCGAGATCGCGCCATTGCACTCCAGCCTGGGTAACAAGAGCGAAACTCCGTCTCAAAAAAAAGAAAAAAAAAAAAAAAAAAAAAAAGAATGGCGCCATGGGTGTTAATGTTCCTTCACCCCTGGATTGCATGGGCACACATGCAAGGGGGATGCCACCTGAACCCCATGCTGCAGATTGGAGGAGCCCGGGCAGGAAGAGAGAGACAGGCAGACAGATCATGCTGAAGAGTTGCCTAGTTGTCTATTTCAGTCTCCTAAAACCAGATTTGATCTTATTCTGTACCCCATTTCCACATTTTATGCCCTTAACGCAGTTTTTCTGATGTGTCTTCTTCTTTGACTGAAGAATTGCAAGTCTATTCTTCACACTCAAGTCAAATGTAACTGTATGTGAAGCAGTTTCCAATGATAGTGAATACCATGCTTGCTTCAAAATGTTGCTTTGAGGATTATATGAGAAAATGCTTGTAAAGCATTTAGCATAGTCTCAAGCATAGAGGTAACAACCAATCAACAATTGTTGCTCTTTAAAATTTTATTTCTCAATGGTTATTATATTTGCTAGATTATTAAGCACAATGAGGGAAGAAACTGTGTCTCAACCATCTGTGAGTGACTCATATAGTGCCTGGCTACTAGTAGGTGTTCGTTATATGTAGAATTGTGTCAAGCAAAAAAAAAAAAAAAAAAAAAAAAAAGACATCTTATAATCAGGAACTGAGAACATGACTTTATTAGGAGACAGGGTCTTTATAGAGATAATCAAATTAAAATGAGGTCACTAGGGTGGGCCCTAATGCTATAATTATTACTCAAATAATTCTAGTTTATTGTTGTTGTGCAAACAGCTAAATATCTTCCTACTACTTTTTGCTCCAACTTGCCTCAGCAAGAACAACTAATAAAAATATCTTATTTCAGCATTTGTTCATGGTTTGTGCAGACATTGTCTTTGAAATAATAGTCCTTAAAACAGTAGTCTCAAAATGCTTTCATGAGAAATTCAGGGAGGCAAAATATTCACTTGCCTAGGTCCTCAGTAGTGGTTTATATAAAACTTAACAATTAGTGTCACTTTATTTCAGTATGAAACAGAAAACAGAGTGGTGTTCTTATTAATAAGCCTTCTAAATTAGTAAGTGGGATGAGGCAGGAGGGAATTACCAACACCAAAGAGTAGAAATAATGTAGTGAATATGGTTGTATTAGGAAATTTTAATTCAATGTGGTTTACATTATAATTGGTTCTGATATTTTAGTAACATGGTTCTATATGTAACTCTAACAAAATATGCATGCAATCATGCCAACAGATTTTAAACATTTGAGGTTTTAATAATTCAGTACCTACAGTGATTCTAATCGCTTCAGTGTTTAAATGAAAGACAATGTCAACATTTTATTTTATCTAAATTATGTAGCTCCAAAACTCATAATATGCCTGCCCTAAAAACAGCTACTCTTTCCATTTTGTCCCAGAGAACTTCATACATGGATTTGGTAGAGCACGGACTCACTATTGTTAGTAAATATGAAGACCCTAATGTCTAATGGAGTAAGAGAAATAAAATATAAGCTTTGTGGGGGGAAAACAAGGTACTAATTACATGTGCTTTTATTTTCAATGATAATTAATTTTTGTTTCAAGATCGGTAGAGTATGTGATCATCATATTCTAGCATTTAGGACTAGCTGAAGTCTTGGTTGAAGAGGGCATGCTGGCCAGTGAAATGTCATTCTTGGACTTCAATTTTTCCTTCTATAACAAACACTAGTAATGGTTGGTACCCAGCTCATGGGAAAGGTGTTCGTACACTTGATGTCACATTGATGGGAAAATGTTGATCTGATTGGCTGAACAAATCCAAGCCAGTGTGGGCTGGATATCATTGATAAGTAAATGACATTCCCTTGGCAAGAATCACAAGTTGACATCACCCAGTAAACACCTTTTGGCTATACCAGTAGTGAAAATGTTGAAAATATTGCTGTACTGCTAGTTGGCAAATAGCTGCTGTCTTTATATATGTGTGTGTGTGTGTGTATATATATATATGTATATGTATATATACGTGTATATATACATATACATATGTATATGTATATATATGTGTATATATACATATACATATGTATATGTATATATATGTGTATATATACATATACATATATATATATATTTGCATTTTAGGTTTTGGGGTACATGTGAAGAACACACAAGATTGTTGCATAGGTACACATATGGCAGTGTGATTTGCTGCCTTCCTCCCCATCACCTATATCTGGCATTTCTCCCCATGCTATCTCTCCCCAACTCCCCACCCCCCACTGTCCCTCCCCATTTTCCCCCTGACAGACCTCAGTGTGTGATGCTCCCCTCCCTGTGTCCATGTGTTCTCATTGTTCAACACCCACCTATGAGTGAGAACTTGCAGTGTTTGATTTTCTGTTCTTGTGTCAGTTTGCTGAGAATGATGGTTTCCAGGTTCATCCATGTTCCTACTAAGACTCCAGAAGTTCCTCCCACTTTTATCACTATGCCAGGCCCCCCAGTCCCTCATGCAAGGTCACTGTATTCCTCCAGTTCTAGCAAATAAAAGATGAACGCCCAGCAAGCGGCTCTGGGACAGCCAGATCCATTCTTTTTAGTTGATGCCAAGCCCCCCAGTTGTTTGAATATCACTCCTGGAGTTATGATACCAACCTCATAGTTTATTCATTGGAACTTGGCTGTTTTCAAAGGATCAGTGCATCATTCAAAAACAAATTAATTTATTTTGGAAGACCTGTTTCTTTTTACAGGCACATTTTTTTTCACTTCATCAAATCTTTCGAAATGGAAATGTTTAAATACTGTTGGCTGTTTTTTATTGAATATATGTCTTGGTCCATAGGTAAGAAAATCAACTGAATACAATTTTTGTTCATTATTGAAGAAGGCAGTAAGTCACATTTAAGAAGTATTTGTTGTCTTTTTTGATTTATATTACAAAGAAATGACATTAGATAAAAGTAGTTTTTGAAAGTGTATGATTTGCCAGGCGCAGTGGCTCATGCCTGTAATCCTAGCACTTTGGGAGGCTGAGGTGGGTGGATCACATGAGGTCAGGAGTTCAAGACCAGCCTAACCAACATGGAGAAACCCCATCTTTAAAAAAATAAAAATAAAAGAAAGTGTATAATTTGTCTGCAACAATATTAACACTCAGAAACAACCGTTTCCTGCCCTCTTAAAGCTAATTTCTAACTTTCCAATGCACTGGTATAAATAATTTCTTATATACTATTTCAAGAGAACCAAAAATTAGTGACAAAATGTTTTAAAATACAAAGACGCAGTCTTTTATGTAATCAAGGACAAAATTTTATCTTTCATATCTTTAGGGAGGAACACAATTAACTCTTGTCGTCCTCCCTCCGCCCTTTTTTTTCTTTTTTAAAAAAAGTAATTGCAGTTCCAAGATTTTCCTCATTAGAATAGAGTACTGGTTAAAACAATTTTGTAAATTTGCATATATGAAACCCAAAAAAAAGATCCTTAAAAGATTCAAGTACTAAAATTGTGCAAAGAGTCATAAACAAATTAGGCAGAAGCAGTTTGCACAGTAGATGGGCCCATTTTCTTCACCACTGTATGGTTATGTTGGGTCAATTACACATATGATAAATATAATGTTTCAGAAATGTTTTCAGTTTGCATTGGTCTTCGCTACTATGCATTTCCTATATTATTCTGTGTCAATGTTAATATCCTCAATTAAAATTTCTAACGGTTGGAAAAATTGTTAACCTGCCTTGCTCAATTTAGTAATACGGGGCAATGAACAAATACTGTTACTGATGATGATAGTGGTGATGTTGAGGGAGCGGAGGCTGATAAGTAGTCCATGCAACTTAGAGATGGGTACAAGAATTTAAATTTCTCAACAGGAAGTCTGGAGAACAGATGCTTTATAAACTTTTACAATAATACCTTTTTGTATTAGTTACACCAAAACAAAGCAGTAAGGAACGGGGCTCTCCTCTGCTTTGCATCAGTGTAAGTTCTTCTTCTGAACATTCTGCACGCAAGAGGACTGGGAAAAGATAAATGCACAGGTCACAAAGGGCCCTGTTTTCTCTAGGCTTCAACTGATTTTGGCCCTTGGCAGTATATCTTGGGAATAATATTTCAAAATGAGCACTGACAAATGTCCAATGACAGGGTTGGCTTCACTTCTTCACCTGTGTTAGGTAATTGGCATCCACCTCTGGTATTCCCAAGTGTTCTCCTTGTCTAGTGGAGCTGTGTGGGCCATTCTTCTTGACATATGGCTACCTGTCTTTTGCCAAGGCAGAGTCATGAAATGTTTCCTTCTGCCTTCTTTATCACACTCTATAAAGGAGCACAGCCTTCTTCATCAAACATAGGCAGTAACTAGATCATCCCACTTGGATTCCTATATATCTCTACAAGTCAGATCCAATGTATAACAACCTCTCATACACCGTAGCTCATCTAGAAAATGATAAAATTGTGTATACAGCACACAGGCAAATGGATGAAGGGTCTGACATCAGTATCTCAGCATATTTGTAACATTCACAGGGGCTTGCATGCAGTTTGTGGAAAATTCTGTCATAAACAAAGATACTTTAAACTGCATTCATGCAGCTTAAAATAATAGCAAAGCAACAACCTTAAGTCTTGTCCTTCCCTTTCCCATCTGAGAAAAAAGTATTTATCCATTCACTCAATCCAATTTTTATTGTAAGGCTGTATGTAGCCAGACCATGCCTCTATGCTAAATTTGGCATACAAAAATAAGGAACTAATATTTTCTGCTACTCAGTGGATTTATATCCTGAATATAAGTTCTTCTGGCAAGATATTTATCTACTGTTCCCTTCAATTTTTTATTCTGCAGGGAATTATAATATCCTTATATCCACTGGTTTCTTGGTTTATCAACGGAAAGCACTTTTGTCTCTTTGACTTACAAAACCAGCAACCTACTTTTCTTTTGCTAGCCATCTGAATATAGCCTCAACATATTATTCAACAACTTAAGCAAATTCAGATGGTTAGGAAAGTAGAACTTTATAAATTTAAGATGTAGATTTATTATGAGAGTGTATCACCGTTGGAACAGAGTTTTAGGAAACCAGCCATGTGTTGAAGATCCATGCGGAGAAACAAGTGCTGTTTCTTTATCTCCCTCTTTTTCTAAGTTGGGGTCTCTGATCTGGGCTGGATTTATGGATGTGAGACCTGTGCAGTCATACAAGGCTTGCACATAGAAGGATGCTGAGCTTGATTTCATGCCCTGCTGTTGCTGTCTTGAATTTCTTAATAATTTTTGAGCAAGGGGACCCATATTTTCACTTTGCACTGGTCCTGTTCCTCATATACTCTTCTGGGGTAAGTTGATTCTTTGCTTTTATTGCTAAAAAAAATCCACTAAAGCTCGGCTGGCTGTGGTGGCTGACGCCTCCAAAACCAGCCCTTTGGGGGGCTGAGGCATGCAGATCACAAGGTCAGGAGTTCAAGACCAGCCTGACCAACATGGTGAAACCCCATCTCTACTAAAAATACAAAAATTAGCTGGGTGTGGTGGCATGTGTCTGTAATCCCAGCTATTCAGGAGGCTGAGGCAGGAGAAATGCTTGTACCTGGGAGGCAGAGGTTGCAGTGAGCTAAGATCCAACTACTTGGATCTTTAGAGGCATGAGCCACCACTCTAGACTGGGTGACAGAGCAAGACTCTGACTCAAAAAAGAAAAAAAAAAAAGTCCACCGAAGTTCATAGTTGCTTTGTTAATAGATGTCTTTAAACCATTGAAGAATCAAGGAGTTTGGAATCCTGGTACTGTGGGACTTGTAGACTTGTATACTAGAGTACTGAGAAGCACCTATCTGCTTCCTCTTTTCAGCTACCAAGGAGCTCAGTTGTTCTGCTGAGGAGGTGAGAACAGCAGCCAACCTGGACAGCCTTCTGCACTCCTGACACAGTACAGGGAGACTCACCTTGCTCGTGGTATTTCTCTGCCAGCCCTCATCTTTTGAACTTCTCTTCTTCCAAACCAGAAAAGGAACACAAAGGACAATAGGAAAGGCCAGGTCTCCTGACTCTGCTCTGTGGTGAGCCCTTTCCAACTGTGTGGTATTTTGCTTCCAGTAGCCCTGAAGTTTTATCCTGTTACCATGGTGATCAGTTGCTCTCTGCTAAGTCACTTTTTACCTTTCTCTTTCTTCAACAGGAAATTTGCACTTTATATCTTCTTCCCAATGCCTGTTCTTCTTAGCATTTCCTCTTCACTTCTGCTACTGTATGAACAGACTTCCTTTTTAGATTTAAAGATTCTAAACCCCCCTTTAGTAATTTTATAATTAATTTGTACATGATTATGTTAGTCCGTTTTCATACTGCTATAAATAACTGCCGGAGACTGGGTAATTTATAAAGGAAAGAGTTTAATTGGCTCACAGTTCAGCATGGCTGGAGAGGCCTCAGGAAACTTAAAATCACGGTGGAAGGTGAAGGGGAAGAAAGGCACCTTCTTCACAAGGTGGCAGGAAGGAGAACAAATGCAGAAGGAACTACTAAACAGTTATAAAACCACCAGATCTTGTGAGAACTCCCTTACTATCATGAGAACAGCCTGGGGGAAATTGCCTGTATGATTCAATTACCTCCCACGAGGTCCCTCCCTCCACCCATGGGATTGTGGGGATTATGGGGATTGCTATTCAAGATGAGATTTTGAGTGGGGACACAGCCAGACCATATCAATGATTTAATTTTTTTCCTTTACATCACATACCTTCATAAAAAACTGTAGCGGAAATTTTAACATATTGTGGTCAAATACCTGGATTGCATAAGGTGAATATTGACTTTGTATCAACAAAACACTTCTCATGTAATCAGCATACAATTTGAATAGCTATAGAGTTAAGATATACAATGAAAAGATTTGTAGAAAATAATGCCCACAAAGGGATATTGCTCAACTTTTATTCATGGAGTTGAAATTTAAACCTACACTTCTTTGTAATACCCCAATTAAAACTAGAGGAGAAAAATGGAGAGATAGGAACTACATGTAGTTTCCAGTATGGAACAAGTGGATGGTATTTTATTAACAGTGACAAAGAGGAGGATATTTTTAATATTTTGACCCCCTGTTGATAAAAATGAATGAGTCTAAAGTTTAGAAGGGGTTGTTAGTGATAGCCCAAACAAGCAAACGTGAATTTTTCAATAAAATACGTTTTTGCAGGGGTGGTTGAGGTCATTTTACCCAGTAATCATTGGTCAGGGAGCTAAGGTAGACATTCATTCAGCATTCTTTTTTTTTTCCCCAATACATTTTAATTGAGTGACTACTACATCAGAATTATTGTTCTGGGACTGTGCTTAAATTGCTCAGATACAGTTCTTACTCCTATAAACTCTGTCTATCAAGGAAGTTAGACAATAAAAAAAGAAAATAAAGGGGTCCAGTATCAAGAAAGGTAAGTACAAGACTGCTCCTAAATTAGCCTAAAGAAGATCTCATCCCTGACAGTACATTAGAGTCATATTGGGAAAGTTAAAAACAAAAGTAACAATTCAGTTCTCAGGCCCCACCCTAGAGCAAGTAACTCGAAATCTCTGGAGATGAGCTTGAGGTGTCAGTACTCGGTGATTCTCGTGAGAATTGGGGTTCACCTACAGGGAAGTGGGTCAAACTGCAACCAGCACAAGAATCACCCGAAGTGCTTGCTAAAACGTACATTTTAGGTGCCATCCTAGAGATCCTGATTCAGTGGGTTTGGGATGGGACCCTAGAATTTACATTAATCGTTAACGAGGTCCCAGGTGTTGCTGAGACTGTTAGTTGAGGGACTGCAATTTCAGAACTACTGCTATATAGAAACCGTGAAGGCTTCCCAAGGATGTGAAATTTTTCCTA
Source organism: Alouatta palliata (assembly GCA_004027835.1). Taxonomy (NCBI): domain Eukaryota; kingdom Metazoa; phylum Chordata; class Mammalia; order Primates; family Atelidae; genus Alouatta; species Alouatta palliata. Next base: position 194,400 of record PVKV010001524.1, on the reverse strand, counting down.
GGAACAGAAGGATGTGTGGACAGAAAGAAAAGGTAATTGCAGAAGGTTTGGGGCATGGATAACAGCATTGAAAAGGCCCAAGTCAAAAAAGCATTTGAAACATTGAAAAAGGTCTAATCGTGTTTGGAGAGAGTGTTTAGGACAGGTGAGGTGGCAAACAGGGAATGAATCTCGGTGATACTGAAAACCATATCAAGAAGTTTGTACCTCATTCTAAGGTCAATGGTAACACACTGAAGGACTGTACACAGAGGGATAACACAGTCTGATCCTCATTTTGGAATGTTAATGCAGGTGACTGGTAGACTACAGGCTGTTGCGGTGGTCCTGGTGGCAGTGAGCCGAAAGATAAAGAAAAAGAAAAAAACAATCTACAGACCTTGAAGACACATTGAGTGGTAGTGGGTCAAAGTGAGGGAAGAGTCAAGGATGACTCCCCTGCCTTAGGTTTAGGGAGCTAGGTAGAGGATGGAGCCCTTTGCCATGATGCAGAACAAAGAAATTGGGTCAGTGATACGCAAGTTGTGGGAACTGCAGCAGATTATCTTATGTCCTTGAACCTCAGCTTCTTCAACAGTAAGAATAACAAACATGGCTGGGCGCGGTGGCTCAAGCCTGTAATCCCAGCATTTTGAGAGGCTGAGGCGGGCGGATCACGAGGTCAAGAGATCGAAAGCATCCTGGCCAACATGGTGAAACCCCGTCTCTACTACAAATACAAAAATTAGCTGGGCGAGGTGGCGTGCGCCTGTAGTCCCAGCTACTTGGGAGGCTGAGGCAGGAGAATTGCTTGAACCCGGGAGGCGGAGGTTTCAGTGAGCCGAGATTGTGCCACTGCACTCCAGCCTGGCACCTGGCGACAGAGTGAGACTCTGTCTCAAAAAAAAAAAAAAAAAAAAAAAAAAGAATAACAAACATCTCATAGGGACGCTGTGAGGGTTGAATGTGGTCATGGGTAAAAAACTTAATATAGAACCTAGCATGCAGTTTTCCTACTTCCTGTCTTCTTAATTTAGTATACATTTTTTGTCCCAGCTGAGAAAAAGCACGGATCTTTAAGCACATAACTTTGTGTTATGTGTTTTGTGTTACATGCTCTTAATGTCAGTAAGACGAGAGAGAAAACCAAGGTGAGGCTATACTGCCGCCACCCCAGAGTGAAAGCTCAGCATAAAGTCTATTTGTTGTTTTCTCATTTTGCCAATTTTGGCAAAATAAAATTAAGATTTAATATAAGTGGTTTCTGGGAAATAGTTAAAGCAATATGCTAGCCCAGTTCCTTGCGGTGACTCAGAGCAGTTTATTGTTTGGTGTGCATGCTGGCACTCCTTCATGAAAGATGTTTGATGGACAGGACTAATGTCTGCTTCATATGCTGACTCTTATCAGAACTTTTTGCTGTGTATTTAAGCTTCAAAGGAAATTATTCGACTTAGGATAGAACAAATCCATCGAACAACCAACCGTGTTTTAATAGGGTTTTACTCTACACATGCCCTGTCAAGAATGCAATCTGTTGACCGTTGCTCTGTGCTCCCCATCCCAATAAAAATGTGAAAAAAAATAATCTCTAGTTTTCCAGGTCAGTTACCAATGGGCGAATAAGTTGTTGTGAAACAGATATGACATCACAGGCGGAAATCCTTGACCGATATGACATCACAGGCGGAAATCCTTGACCCAGAGTCCCAACTTCAATGAAGCACTTGCTGGCTTGACCACTTCTGAGAGATCACTGGTCCCTGGTGCTTCCTGACTTATTCTTCTGACACTCTTATTCCTTATGCTATTTAGCCAGAGGGTTTTTTTTTTTAAAAGAGAATTATATTAATTGAAAATGATTTGGGAAAACATTTTAAGGTCATCTTTCTTAAAATATTCTGTTTCGAATTGTGAGATAATGCTCTCAAGAAAATAAGTCTTTCTATTTGTTCTAAGTACATGGTGATCTCACAGATAGGTGACCCAACCGAGCACAGGGCAAGCTCAGCTTAAGGATGAGTGTCTGAAGAGAAGCAAAAATGTTCTGTTTTTCTAATTCATTGAGAATTACTTTTACAAAAGTGACGTATTTACTTTTAATCCCCTAAGCGACAACCAGTTTTGTACTTTATCCTCAGAAAAATATGTCACATTTCTTTGACTGCATGAAATGCCTGTGATAAATCAGACAGAAAAAAGTATTTCTTCTTTGCCATGAATAAAGTATTTTGGAGGTCAGTGAGTGAGTGTGTGTGTGTGCACTTGTGTGTGCACGTGTGTGTGTGTGCTTTGGAGGCTCATGTGGCTTATGATTTTCAGTGACATTCAAGTTTATATTATTATAATTAAGACAATAGAATAGAACAAGAGTTTTGTTTTACTCTTTTGTGGTGTGTGTGTGTGTGATCCCAACTAAAGTTAATGTGTCATTTCTGACATAATTATCTTTACCACCCACAAAAAGTAGACTATAGGTCAATTTAAGAAGTAAGTAATAAACTATATAAGGGGAGGATTTATGAACATAAATATATAGCATGAGCCCAAAGGAGTATTCTCTACTCAACATCTCTCCCAAAAAACTTAGGGTCTCAATGGCTGAGCAAAATTAGCTAGGCTCCAAAAATTCCATTAATTTACTATAGTAATATTATTTTAAAGATGTGATCTCATAAAAAGTTACATCTTTATGGAGTAATTTTGCTGGAGGTATCTAGCAAACAAAGCGTAGGCAGTGTGACTGGTGAAGGCTAATTACTTATATGACTGTGACTTGTGAAATATAAATACAAATAAAAAAATGCTTCATGCCTGGATTTTCTTCTTGGTACACTGAATACTATGAAATAATTAAATCTGAACTTCAGTTTGGGCACTCATTTATTAGCTTTGTGGTCTTGATCAAGTTATCTAACTTCTATGACCTGAAATGTACTCATTTGTAAAACTGGGCTAATTATACCTATCTCATAAATAGATACTGCCTCTTAATTAGGAGGATTCAGTGAGATAGAATATGTAAATGCTGTAGCTAACTGGATGCCAGCTAGTATCTACTTACTTTGAGATTAGTAAGTGTTAGCTGAAACTTCCTGAAATGTGCTTATGGGGACTATTGTTTTGAATCACATTATTCTTTTCAACCATGTCCATAAGATTACAAGAGACCACTGCGATTTATGTATTCTGGATTTAAGCTAAATTTACCCATCTTGCACGTAGTTATGCATTATTTTATAATAACATTATTGGCATATTTACAAACATAGTAACAGAAAAATTCAGGGTATGAGACAATTTAGGAAGGTATATATATATTCTGAAAAGAAAGTGGATGCTGTCACTTGAATTATTAAAGCTGTCAAGAGTACCCCAGAGGTTGCCTAACATTTCATTTCACTTTGCTAGGGTGAACCTGCCTGAAGTAGTAGAGAATTTGCTAGGGCATCCCTGCCTGCGACAGTAGAAACAGAAGCAATTCAGTCAAAGCAAGCAGGAGAACAAGCAGCTTTAGGGGAATTAGGGCAAGAGTCTCTTGTGGCTCAGCATCATTTTATCACTTGATTTCAAGCCAGGAAACCTGTTTCTGATGATTAGATATTGTTTTTAATTGCAGAAGAAGCATCTTATGGATTTCCTATCCATCTTCATAGCATATTTCAGTATTTTGTGACTAAATCACTATTGCTTCTGCCACACCTGCTTTACATTTGACACATTGGAGGGTGGGTAAAAATGATTAGAGACAATGCTTATATGAAAGTCATGTCAGGAGAGCAAGAGAGAGGATCTGCTACTTTTGAATGGTTTATTTCCACCCACAACCCAAAATTATACCACCCCCCTCAACTTCAGATTATAGATATAACACATTCCCATCTGGAATAGCCAAGCAATACAAAAGAAGTATTAAAAAAAGTAATAAAACATCTAAAATCTCACTGTCAGGGGTGACATTGGTGAGCATTAAAATGCTCATTTTAATGAGCATTCTTTAAGACATTTCTTTTATGTACACACCATACACACACGTAATCACAAACATATACCCTTTCACACATATATACACACAAATTGTATATAAATGGAATCATACCTATCTGTGCTTCTTTTTACTTCTTTGCAACATGCTCCTTCCTTTCTTTCTCCTTTCCTAAAACCTCCTTCCCTCTTACACTGCATTTCTTCCTCTCTTCCATTCAACCTTCCTTCCTTTCTGTTTTTTTATTTATTTTTTCAAGGAACAGAGAGTTAATTATATAACTTCCATTAATGGCATATTATCCTCATTAGCCATGCAATGTTCCTCTTTGTAAATATGTATATGTACGCCATTGTATGTCCCACTCCCGTTACTCTCTTCCCCGCCCCAAGCTGGGGAGCATTCAGTGGGTTTAATGCATACTTTTTGTCTGTATGTGGAAAATGCCTATAGTAGTTTGCATTCATTTTTCTTTTTTTTTTTTTTTTTTTGAGACACAGTTTCACTCTTGTTGCTCGGGCTGGAGTGCAGTGGTGCTGTCTTAGCTCACCACAACATCCTCCTCCCAGGTTCAAGTATTCTCCTGCCTCAGCCTCTCTAGTAGCTGGGATTGCAGGAATGTGCCACCACACCCAGCTAATTTTGTATTTTGTTAGTAGAGACAGGGTTTCTCCATGTTGGTCAGGCTGGTCTCAAACTCCCGACCTCAGGTGATCCGCCTGCCTCGGCCTCCCAAAGTGCTGGGATTATAGGCATGAGCCACCATGCCCGGCCACACTTTTAAACGTACACAAATTTTGTTGTTTTACAGACATCCTTCTGATTTTTTTTTCTCAGTACTATCCCTGTTCTTACATGTGCACCTAACCTATTGTTTCTAAGAGCTGCCTATTGTGCCCTGGTTGCATCCTGTATCCATTCCATAATGGGCATTTGGGTACTGCCAACTCACTGCCCCGTATACAACACTGCAACAATTTTTTAAAAATATTCCTTTTCTTTGGGACATATGTCAGGAATGGAATTGCTGAGTCATGGAGAAAGTTTATATTTAATTTAACTAAATGCAAAAAATGTTTCGCAGACTCTTGATGTCTCAGAAGGGCAAGGAGTGGTCAGCCCCCCGAGATGAAGCATCATGAGGTGGAGGATTCTCTTTGGTCCACAGGCTTACTCTGACTGACTCTGTGCCTGCCTGTTACAGGCTGGGAGAGGGGAGCCTGGGTTACCCTTTAAACCTGTTTGTCTTGAAGATTTGAATTACTCATTTCACATAAAATGAGCAAAGATGGATAATACTCATACATTTGAAACTAGTTTTTCCTAACGATGACATGGATATCTTTCTCAGTTAATGAAAATATCTAATTCATCTTCTTTTTAATAACTTCAGAGAATTTTCTTTGACTTTGCTTAATTTTATCAACCCTGTAGCATTACACACTGAGGCTTCGTTTTGGTTTTTCACTTTGTAAACAATGCTGCAATGAATATCCCTACTCATGTACATTTGTATTAACTTGATGATTTATCGTCTTGGTATAAAATCCTAGGTGTGAAATTGTTCCAGCAAAATTCATGCACATTGTAATTTTTGATGTGCAATGTCATTTCCCTACAAAAAAATTGTATCATTATACGGCCCCCAACACAACACATTAAAGTATCCGTTTCTTCCCGTTCTTGAACAATGCCTTATTTGTCCATCACCTATAATCTGATATTAGATTTTTTAATATTTATTCTTTGATTTTAGTGAAGTTGAATATTTAAACTATACAATATTTATTGATCTTCCTATAAATTTCCTGTTTTTGTCCTTTGCAAATATTTTTGTATTATATTATTTGTATTATTTTTATTTGCAAGATCTCCATTAGGGCAAAAGTAGTGCCATTGCTGTGGATCTCTATTTCCCATTTTCTAGCACTTAGTAGCTGCTCAATAAATGTTTGCTGAATAAAACATTAATATTTTGTCTGTCATATATTTTGTAGGTTTTTTTGTTTGTTTTAAGATTTTATTTCACTGTGCATATACGTATTTTGATGTGATCAACTGGTCAGTCTTTTCCCCTATGTTTAGATTTTCATGCATTTTTATTTACTCCCCAAATTATAAGCATATTTGGTAACTATTTTATTATAGTCCTTATATGGTTTTATTTTTTAGCATTAAAATTTTCCAATTAATATCAAATGAACTCAGTGAGATTAGTGACATAGTTCTGGCTTATATTTTTCCAGCCGCTTTTATTGACTGGTTTATTTTTTTAGGCATAATGTCACATTTATCTTATACTACCTTTTATGTATACTTAGGTCCATAAAAAATTCTCTATTCACTTCCACACAGTTATTACTTAGGCTATCTTTCTTATAATTTTAATTTTATTGACTTTGAAACATAAACAATCACATGGCTCAAAATTCTAAAGAGTTCAAAGGATATACAAAAAAATTCTTTTACTGTTACCCTACCAATCAGTCCTATGAATAAACTAAGTCCTGACTATTCCTTTTTAAAAATAGCATATTATAGGAATTGTTATGTATCTTACCTTTTGTGAGACTTAACAGTATATCATTCTCTGTCCATACAAAAGAAGCTTTTTCAGCTGTTTCATGGCATGAATGGAATATAATGTATTTGAATAGTCTCATATTGGTGAAGGTTTAGTTTTCCTAAACTTTTGCTGTTAAAAAATACTAGAATCAATAACCTAGTTTTTCTGGTGCATTTTAAAATGTGTGATTATATTTTTAAAAAGCTTTTCCTCACAAAATAGCAGAAGCATAATCATTTTATAGAAAGAGACTTCCCTAAATACTCACTGCTACAAGAAGATATCAGTCTAATGCAATGCTTAAGATGAATTTTGAGAATTTATTTTGACTTTTGAAAACATTACTTCAGGCTGGGCAAGGTGGCTCATGCCTGTAATCCCAGAACTTTCGGTGGCCAAGGCAGGTGAATCACATGAGGTCAGGATTTCTGAGCCAGGCTGATCAACATGATGAAACCCCGTCTCTACAAAAAATACAAAAATCAGCCGGTCCTGGTGGTGTGTGCCTGTAATCCCAGCTACTTAAGAGGTTGAGGCAGGAGAATTGCTTGAACCTGGGAGGCAGAGGTTGCAGAGAGCCCAGATTGCATCACTGCACTTCAGCCTGGGCAACAGAGTGAGACTCTGTCCCAAGAAAAAAGAAAAAAAGCCCAAAGAAACCCATCACTTCATTTTTGTGTTCATATACTTTTTGGTATCATATACATGGCAAAGTGCAGAAAATGCGTGCTCCTTATGTGATAGCTGTTTGATCCCTGGGTATAGATTCCTGTGGCTACTGTAGCAAATCACCAGAAACTTGGTGGCTTAAAATAACGGAAATGTATTCTCTCACAGTTCTGGGGGCCAGAAGTCCAAAATTAAGGCATCCGTTCCCAAGGGTGTATCCCTCTGAGAGATTGGAGAGAGCTGCCACCGTGAAAGAATGTGCTAGGGGACAAGCCTATATTGCCTCTTTCAGTTCCCGGTAGCTTCCGGCATTGCTGGGCTGTGGCAGCATCACCCCAGTCTCCGCCTTTGTCTTCCCATGCCTGTCTTCTCCTTCCCTCTGTGCCTCTCCTCTGCGTATCTCACATGGACACTTGTCATTGGATTTTACAGCTTATTTGGATAATGCAAGACGAATGTCATCTCAAGATTTTTAGCTTAATTATATCAGCAGAAGCCCTTTTCCCAAATAAGGTCACATTCTCATGTTCTGGGAGTTAGGATATGGACATATCTTTTTGAGGGCCACCTTTGATCCTCTACACCCCTATTCTAAATTCTATTACCATAGTTGTATTTTGCCTTTTCCTGAACTTCATACAAATGAAGTCATCTCTATGTCTTTTTCAGTGTCAGTCCAGCTTCTTTCACCAGTTTGCTTTTTGTAAAGAAATGTACACAGAAAAGTCTCTGTAGTATTGCTACAGTTAATAAATTTTCCGTGAAACCAGAAAGTCCTGAGCAAGACATTGATGACTCTATTGCACATGGATGATAAAATCAGGAAGCTTCCTCAAAGCACTTGCCAGCCCGGCCTTCCCATTTAGGGCACCCTACAACAAAATCCTACATTTGGTCAATTATTTTAACTTGAGATTTCTCAGTTCTAAGAGATTCAGTATATAGGAATTAAACCTATCCCCAGTAAGCTTTCATATAAGAATGTCTCTGAAAAAAATTCATTTATGGATAGCCTTTCTCTGAATAAGAATATCTTAACACTCACACATGTAAGGGTCACTAGACTCTTTCGTAGCTCTGGAGTCAGCCTTTTTCATTTATCTAAGATTCATTGTAATGCATTTGTTTCTTCGTCTTTGGATATTGCTCTCAAATTTGCATTTAGTTTCAAATACATATTTATGATGTCATTGTCTGTGCTCAAGCAGACGATTTTAAGGTGATCTGTAAGTATAACTAGGCAAATTCGCTGCTCAAATGAATTCTGTCAAGATATTTCTCATTAATCCTCAGAACATTACAGATGCATTTATTAATACAGAGGACTTAGTGTTAGAATGCCATAATCCTTTCTGACATATTAAGCCACTTTTAATTTGCTTTTAGTATTTAAAGTCTCTCTTTTTCAAAAACATTAGACAACTCTAGGGTATTAAACATCATGGAGTGAAATGGGAGCTTGAGGGAGAGCATCTTATATAAATGCTTACCTAATTTTCAAAGGATCCAGGCACCACCAAAAATGGTAAGGTTCATGGACTATCTGGGGGAGAGGGAGAGGAAGATAATTTTCTGTTTATTTAATTGATTCTCTGTAACTCTTCTCTTGGCAAGTATAGCTCACTAATGGACGTTGTACAGCACAATCGTTATCAGAAACGGCACTGTGACATTTGATGAATCCGGTCTATTTAGGTTTGGAAGATAAATCATGTATTTATCCTAACATAGTTAATTACTATTCCCTCCTTTTGGATTTTCCAACATACAGTATTTAGAGATACCCTTAACATTTTCATCTTTAGCCTATAGATGCATCACAATTCTTCACAGGTTAGGTCTATTCCGATGTGATGCAACAAACATTGTTTGGTAGAACACCAGCGATGTTTGCCAGTCTTGCTAGTGGCTTTATTTAAATTTTAATAAGTTATGCATTTCTTTGGTAATTTCTAGAGCTGGAAATTGACAACAGGGTTTTATGGCTTCCTATTTTAGTGTCCCTCATTTTGGTCCTTGTTTATCCTGATCTCCCAAGAGAAATAACTTCTTAGACACTGTCAAAGAATCTTTATGCAAAGTTTCTCACTCTGAGACATTGTAATTACTTCTATTCATTCATTTGTTCATTCACATAATCATTTGCTTGCTTGTTAAATAATATAACAAATAGTTTTAAGTGCTAAAGATAAAGATATAGCAGTGAATCACAGAGACAATGTGTATATTTCTAGAGCTCCCATTTTAGTAAAGGGTGAAAGATGACAAAACAATTCCAAATCTATACAGCACATCAGATTGTGTTAAGTACCACAGACTGAAATAAAGCAGGATGGAGAGTTTGAAGGGGTGAGTTGTTATGAGAGCGATTGTTTTATTCTACAAGGTGGTCAAGATAGGCGTCGCAAAAAGATGACATTTGCAGACACCCAATGCCATGTGGTATCTGGGAGAACAGCATTCCAGGCAGAGGATGAGCAAGCCCAGATGTCTTGGAACAGGAACGTAGAATCCTAGAATGGAACCCAAGGAGGCCAGGGAGCACTTGAGATGGGATGGAATTGACTCAGAGGGTTGGTGGAAGTCAGATCACATGGTGCCTTATAGACCAATGGTCCCCAACCTTTTTGGCACCAGGGACTGGTTTTGTGGAAGACAAATTTTGCAGGGACCAAGGGGACTGGGGAACGGTTTCAGGATGATTCAAGTGCATTACATTTATTGTGCACTTTATTTCTATTATTATCGCATTGTAATATATCATGAAATAATTATACAACTTACCATAATGCAGAAACAGTGAGAGCCCTGAGCTTGTTTTCCTACATAGGAATGGCTTACTACAAGAACCACCCTTCCCCATATGACTTAGATAAGGCTTGGGGATGGCCTCCTTGTTGACCTAGGGCAAGGCCAGATGCAGACCTTCCAAATTCCCATTCTTTGTTTCAGACATGATTAGCTGAACTGTTTGTCCCCGTGACCAATTAGAACAAAATGCTTTTAATTTGACTTAACCAAACTTTAATTAAGTTTCACTCTTCACCACAGGATCCTGAACTTGACTCACTTCTTAGGCTAAGGAAGCACTGGAGTCATAATAACCCCCTCTGAAAGTCATCTACAAAGAAAAGCATCTCCTGTTTAACTGTCCGATGAAGCCATCTGCTCTCCCCACTCCCTCATACCTGGCTCCTTCCAGCTTGGATTACTCCTTTCTGTAAAAGAAAGCTTTTTTTTTGCCTGACCTTTGATTTGCTTTCATACCTCATGGTGTGAGCCTTCTCTCTATTGCAATAGTCCCTCTTCCCCTATTGCAGTAACCCTGTTATTGCAAAAGGCTTTTAAAATAAAGTATTTTCTTAAGTCCAGATTTGTTTTTTATTAGTTACAGGTTTTGAATGTAGGAGACACATGGATAATGAAGTTTATGAATAAAGGCCTTAGTTTGAGTGCTGTGTGGAGAAAAGCAGTAGAAATCTGTAGAGAAACAAGGAAGGTAATGGGGAGACTAGTGTTTATTTCTGTGTTGGGAACTTTGAAAGGGTATTTGTAAAATAGCTATAAAGTTTAGTAAGAATTGGTCATAAGCTATAGCTCATAAGCTATATTCGATCCTCACAAATCAAAGCTCATGAATAAATGAAGATTGCTAGATGGAAAGTTAAACTGGGTGACATGTTCATATAAGTCCCCTTTTATTATATCTGAGATACATATTACCAGTGAAGAAGGCCCAATAAATGATATAGATTAAGATGTTAGTTTAGCTGGCCTGCTTGCTTGCTATTCTCCTTCCTTCCTTCCTTCTTCCTTTCTCTTTCTTTTCTTTTCTTTCTTTCTTTCTTTCTTTCTTTCTTTCTTTCTTTCTTTCTTTCTTTCTTTCTTTCTTTCTTTCTTTCTCTCTCTCTCTCTCTTTCTCTCGCTCTCTCTTTCTCTTTCTTTCTTTCTTCTTTCTTCAAAGAGAGATGCTGCACCAGAGCCCATGGGACTTTGCAAGACATGGTAAAGGATGAGAATTTTATCCTCAGTGTGATGGAAAGCCAGACAAATCTGTGATATGCTGATGCTGGAGACATTTCCCTGCTAGAATTTTCATTTTCTGTATTCCCAGGAGAAGAGGAGAAAAAAAAAGAAGGGAAAGGGTTTTTTATTTTGGCACTGAAGTCTGGAAAAAGAACAGCGCTTTATATGAGTGGAGTCATTCCTGTGGTTTAGCACTGTGATTGCTGTTGAGTTCCAGCGTGGACCAATCAGATTCAGCTATGCACATATATGAAGCAGGGAGAGAGAAAGAGGAAGAAGGAGAAGGAAGGGAGGGGGAAACATTTAAATAGTATAGTTTAGGTAATTCAATGAGTCTGAACTAGTCCATGCATGATATTGAACTGTATGAAAAGCAAGCCTCAAGACTTTTATTGGATTCTTAGCCTTGGCAAAAAAGGAAAATTCATTCTTCAGGTGGGCAGGCAATTGGTCAATGATGGCTTTGTAATAATCTAGTAAAAGCAGCTGAAAGTCCTAGAGAAATACTGACTAATGAGGAGTTGGAGGGCCTGATAAAGGAGAGGTTGAAATCACTGTAGACAGGAGGAAGCAAGCTGAAGTTTTCATATATTTGTTGAAATAATTTAAGCAGAAAACTCTTAAATAAATTAATTTCTGAATATTAGCTCTCTCTGTGGACCTACATATTCATAATGCTATAAATATAATACATATTTACACATGTATTGTTGGAGAGAACTGTATGTGCAAATAAGAAACATGTATGTATACTGGACTTTTTGGGTCATTGTTAGGCTGTTCAATTGGCAATATATAATTTTTACTTTATATTCTGATTTAACAATATAATTTTTGTAAGTTAGAATTTTTGATAAAGTGGATTTCAGATTGTAATGAAATACTTGACATATCAATTTTGGAATTTAACCCATTTATAAATTGGAAATGGACTGTTATGTGTGTATATGTATATGGTATATATTAATAAGTACTATATATGTATATGTATTGTGTATACATATATGTGTGGATATGCACACATACACATATATGGCTTAGATAAGTTCAGCTTTTGAATTTACTGGAATAAGAGGCACTTTCCTTTTGTTCCATCTGTAAAAGAAGAAAAGGATCCCTATGGTGGCCGTGATTATATGAAACTGATGGAACTGTGAATTCGATGTTAGGAAAGTGCTCATGATTACCATTATTTGAAATTTCTTGTGGGTGAGGTGAGAAAATTACTTCCTGAAGGTGCATTTACTCTCTCAGGGCACTGGTTTGCAATTCTCCTGATTATGAGGTAATTTCCTGAATGGCATTGCCTTCTCAAGATGTGAAATCCTACAGCATGGTCAAAAATGATGTTTCATCCCAAGTACGCAGCAGGCACTCCATAAATGTATATGCTAAATGGATAAAATTTGAGCAGCTGGTGGTGATAATTATGATTTAACTACAACCAAAATGTCCATTATTGTTAATTAAATATGCCTGCTCTGAAATATTTTCTTTGCTTTTCGCAGTGTAACCATGATGCATGGAGTTCCAAAGGCATGGTGCCGGTCCACTGCTAGGTGACAGTGCGTGTTGCAGGGTACATCTATTCCTACTCATGATGCGACTTGGTATGAAAGTGACAGTAAAAATGTAAACAACCTCATTAGCAGCTCTTACCAAATGTAAATGTGTAGCATGAGGAGTAATTGTTTTACTGGGGAAAGAAAGAATATGTGCTTTTTTAATTTTTAATTAGCTTCCTCAGAATACAGGAAGAATAATTTCCACTCTTGCTCAGTAGCATTTAGTGTAATCAAAACTATCTAATGTCACTATTTTCTACTACTCTGTATCAATTAATGCACCGTCATTGCATGTGAGCAAATCTGATCCTCTCCTTCACATGCAGGCTGTGAATGAAAGCTGGTTCATGTAAATGGCCCAGAAAAAAGATATTCAGGAGGAGAATGAAGGGAAATTATTCTCTAATATGCACTCATACCACATTGTTGTACTGGGACAAGTTATGGCTTTTGAGTATATTCAATGGAGTGTGCTCTGTCTCTCTCTTTCTCTCTCTCTGTCTTCCCTACCTTCTACCCTGCCCCTTCCCCTTTTCCTTTTCCCTTCTCTGTCTTTTCCTTCTCCTCCTCCTCCTCATCTTTCTCCTCCTTCCTTGATTTTTCCTTGTTTTTTCCTCTCTCTGATGGTTAAAGGGGATGACAGAGAAAGACAGAAAGGAAAGCTGACTTCTCCTGCTGGAAGAGAAATATCCTAATTATATGGCCATGATCGGCTGGCTAAATAATTCAGGTTAACTAGAAAGAGCTGCTAGAAGATGAGTAAGTTAGCTGAATTAGAGAATAAGTTTGAAAATCATTGATTTCAAATAAATATATTGCATAAAGACTCAGAAGATTTTGCTTGTAGCTGTGCTCCACAGATTTGCTTTAAAAAAGTATTTATAATTCACATGTAATTGTTTGTCTGCCAGGTTGGTGTGTTTTAGGAAGCCTTCCACACACTTCATTAATTTTAACCTTTACAAACTTTGCCCTCGTGGAAGACACAAAGGTCCACTTTAGCATGGCTCTGTCCAAGTTATGACAATTACTTGTCATAATAATGACATAAAGCTTGAAATGCAAATTTATGTACAAAATGTTTTTAAAAAGACTTCATGAAAATAAAAGGATTGTGTTTTTATAGTGGGAAAACAACCACAAAAACCTGATTTTACTTTAAAAAGTGATCTGATTAGTCATTTAATTTTCCCCAAAATAGGATTTTGTTTGATAAGATGATTATACTTGCTTTTTCTGCTAATATTCCAGATATTTCATAAGGATCAAATGAAATGACCACATATGAAAGCAATTTCTTTAAAAATACCCTGTAAATCCCTAACAATTGAGTGCATAGAAATAATCAATTATTAAATTAATGAAACAAACATTTTTAAATATCAATTTCAAAAACCTGACATCATAGCACATCCCATTAAAATCCAGACCTGTACATGTTACTGTGTTAGAGAAACATTATTTAACTTTTAAAAGCCCAGCAAATATTTTCACAACCTTAAAATACTACCTGAGGAAGTTATCTTGGGTTTATGGTAAGCTATTATAGTTCTATAATTGTCAAGCGGTGAAACATCATCATCATGGTTCAAAGCAAATGGAAGCAACATGTACCTCGTTCCTGTAGATCAATGAGTTAACGAGCACATGGGACCTGCTTTCTGAATAGCGGCTAGGCAGTTGGATGTAATATACTATGTGTTAAGAACTGTTTTCTTTTTATGTACTGATTTTTTCAGGTACAGGATAATGTAGTTGGGTTTATTGGGATTTTGTGTTATTGTACAGTTTTATTTTCAGGACAAATAGAAAGTTGGAGAAATAGAAATATGTCTCTGAGTAACTAACTGGTTATGGGTAATAATTCCAACTGAGATTTTGTCCAGGGACAACTAGTGGAAGAAGGCTTCCTCTTCATTTACTCTCTTGGAAGGATGATCATATAATTTTTCATCCCAAGTGACAGCACTTTTGAGGGCTGCTAAAACAGAGGTAAATCAGAGATGTCCTGGGAAAACAGAATGTAAGATCACCCTGTCTGTTGCTCAGGAAGTTCCCAAGTTTCCTGATGTTTTGCTCTACTTTTTTTTTTTTTGAGACGGAATCTTCCTCTGTTGCCCAGGCTGGAGTGCAGTAAAGCAATCTTGGCTTACCGCAACCTCTGCCTCCAAAGTTCAAGTGATTCTCCTGCCTCAGCCTCCTGAGTAGCTGGGATTACAGATGCTTGCCACCACATCTGGCTAATTTTTGTATTTTTAGTAGAGATGGAGTTTCACCATGTTGGCTAGGCTGGTCTTGAACTACTGACCTCAGGGGATCCGCCTGCCTTGGCCTCCCAAAATGCTGAGATTACAGGCATGAGCCACTGTGCTCAGTCTGTTCTATTTTAAGATGGGCTAATTACTAATTTCTATTTTTCCCTTATATTTTACACCAGTTCACACCATGCGAAATGACTTCCCTGTTGAGCTTTCCTTACTGCTCAGGTTCTTGATCTTCCAGCAGCTGAGGTCTTCTAGTCTCTCTGGGTAACCTTTGATATATTCACCAAGTATTCTCATTTTCTTCACGCATTAGACCACTATTATTACTCATTTCTTACCCGATTGCCCCATATTGCTCCACCTGAATTAATGCAAACCTTTTTTGTGGTAGTTTCTCAGATGCTAATAATTTCAGCAAAGTCTTCAAGACCACAACTGGAGAATTTCTCAAATACTCTTTATACTATTTGAGACTTCCTACACAGAAATAACTTTTGATGACTCTATGAACAGGTATAGATTCACTACTTTTAACATTTTCTAGTAATTTATTTCCTCTCTTTCACTTGCTAACAAGAGTTTTTGGATATCATGAATCTTTTCTTTTGATAGTGAGACTATTAACTTTTTCTTTCTTTTGCTTCCAAGTCTGCCTAAATTGCCTCATGTTTAGATGATAAGTTCCTAATCCTGTCCAGGGTTTTCAAAATCATACTTCTTTCAATTCATCTGCCTATTTCATGACTACTGGAAATGACCACATTTGTACATTGTCACCCTTAAGATGAACACAATTTGTTTGTTTCTAATTCTTAGCTTTGTCTCTTGAAATAAAGGATAGGACTCAGTTATATATTCAGAATTTTGGGTACATTTTATAACTGCAGTCCTATTTATTAAGAAAGTTTATGAAAATGTGTATCCATACAACAGAAAGTTTCAGAAATTTGAATTATATCTGATTCTCAGTGGGCTAAATAATGTGAAGAAGTTAATGCTGAGAGCGGTCATACTCTTTTAGTCTTCATTCTACCCCCAAGGGTAAGTGTGGTTCTTGAGTCTCTGAAGTCCCTAGTTACTGTCCATTTAATAAATGGAGACCAAAGTAAAAGTTGGAGAAAGACTTAATCTGCCCAATCAATTCAATGATAATTGTTATTTTTCACCATTGAGATTATATAATTTTGATTATATAAATTATATCTATATAATATATTGTACATTATAAATTTATTTACAGTGTATCATATAAAATATTATGTAAGCTACTTTGTAACTTTAGGCATTCAGCAATTGATCTGATCTCTATTATAAGAAGTGCAGCTTTTTTTTTTTTTGGTTTGCATTATTATACATAGCTAACAAAACTACATCTAAACCAACATTAAAACAGAATTTAGGCTGGGTGCAGTAGTGCATACCTATAATCCTAGCACTTTGGGAGGTCGAGGTAGGTGGATCACTTGAGGCCAGCAGTTCAAGACCAGCCTGGCCAACATGGTGAAACCCCATCTCTACTAAAAATACAAAAATTAGTCACGTATGGTGTGGCCCATGCCTCTGCTCCCAACTACTTGGGAGGATGAGGCAGGAGAATCGCTTGAACCGGGGAGGCAGAGGTTGCAGTGAGTTGAGATCACACCACTGCCCTCCAGCCTGGGTGACAGAGGGAGACTCAGTCTCAAAAATAAAGAACAGGAAAAAAAAAAAAACCAGAATTTAGTTTCTAATGTGTTAGTACAAAAGTAAACATTTTAAATAGCCATAGCAGAAGGTGAAACTTTCCTGTTATCAGGAAATCAGGTAGTAACCATCAAGCTGCCAGCAAGACAGTGTCCTTACCTGCAAAAAAAAGGCATGAAGCTCAGGGATACACTGACCTTTTGTACTATGTGGGGAAAGGCTGCAATCATATTCTTAAGCCTGTGTGAAAAATGTTTCTGGTATACTTTATGTCTTTGTCCATAGGAGGAAGGTCTGAAGAAGCCACACAGAAAACATCAGTGGCCAGAGAATAATTGCTGCCAGTCAGGCCTTTCTCACTCAGGGTTCTGAAATGGAGGATTTGTCATGTGTATAAATGAATTCCTGATGTGACAAGCTGCCGTGAACAGTGATATTTGGCTTCTGTTTCTAGTTGATTGTATTACAAATCTATTCCTGGAGTGGAGAGATGTGGTGACATTGAAGCCATGTATACAGAGAAGCTGTGTATTATATATGCTCCCTTTCATTTTTCATTCATTGATAAATTCCTGCCTGGACCAAACAGTTTCTTCACATAGCCTCAGAATTTATTTATAATTAATCTGTGACATATATGTAATTAGTTGCATTTGTCAATATAACAGATGTTGAATTTGCAAGGCTAGTAGACAAAATTAATCACAAATTTTTGATCACCTTGAAAAGGACAGCTTCATTTCAAAGCTGTAGAATTCTACATGAAGAGCAATGCAATGCCTAAGCTTGTTATTTCTGTTTAACAATGTCCTGCCTAGATTTCTTTTATCAACAAAGTACATTTTCCCCCATTAGATGAGATGTCCTCTTTCAATGCCCAATCATCCCTTTATTATTGGCTCCTCTGAGTAGATACTGCATCCTACACTCTTCATGAAATTCAGCTCTTGCTTCAGTGATGACTCAAATAAAGTCTGTTTTTCAGTTTTTTGGTTTTTAGTCCCAATGAGCATGTTGTCTTCTTTTGCTTTTGTACTCACAGGTAAATCCCCAAAGTACTTTTAAAACAAATTATAGAGGACAGATGGCATTTATTCACCATGATGAGTCCTGAATACGGACTGGAAGAAATTGACTACATTTATTAAAGATCCTTTCTATCTACTGTCTTTTATAATATACTTGGCTGTCTGTCTTGCATTGATCCAACCTGATAATAAGCTTTATTAGGTCTATCCTCTGAACATCCAAGGATACTACTGCTAAAACTTCTTAGATGAATGGGAAGTAATGACTTTCCAGATTCTCAGTTTAGGTTTTACTGGTGACCTCACTGAAAAAGCTAACAATAGGACTGATGAAATTTAACTCTACTATGTATAACAAGGTTATCTTTCACTCCTTTAATGTAAGTAATGCTAAGTAGTTTCACATAACTTTAAATAAACAAGTTCTTTCAACTATATAGCTTAGAGCCCTAAGGTGATTTAGTTGTTCAAACTTTTTCCCTAAAATTCTGCAATTTGAATTCACTACAAGTGAATTCCAGTCTTAATATTGTATCACATTAAATTGAAGAAAGAAAAGCAAGACAACCACCACCAGTGCCTTTTAAGAATGTTCATTCTTCACCTGCATTTCTCAAATAACTTTAGAGTGATTTCAAAGAATATTAAACACTTTTTAAAGACACTTTCCTCTCAATTCCTATCTCCGAATACTCCTTGGCATGTCCAAAACCTCTTAGGGTTGCTTGGAGCAGTGCTAATGTGCTGACAAATTCTAGAGACTCTGTGTATTAATTTTCCTTAAAGACTGGTGAGTTAAAAACAATGGTGTATAGTCCAAAGCCATCACCTGGCTAGTTTGCTTTACTTGGTGTTTGGTTTGGTTAGATGCTGTGTTTGGTGGAGGCGGAATGAAGACTGGAGAGAGGCTGAGAGAGATCAATGCTAAATTAATTCCATTTGTCCCTATTGACAATCAACAAAAGATTACCTCTAGATAATACTATGTCAGAGAACACCTGAGTCCTGTAAACATTGGAATTGTCACATTCCAAGAATGCCAGCAATCCCAGGCTAAACCTCAGCATCCAAAATAAAGGTCATCAACCCTTTCCTCCTATCAGTTACATGGAAACAATCACATCTTCTTCTGTCTGGGACATTTCAACCTTTAAATTGTCATCAAAGCATTAGATTTAAAGATCTGTCTTGCATAATTTTATAATTAGAAGAACTCAGAAAGAATTGCAACTGTTTCAAGACATTGAGACTGAAACGGACACTTAACACCACATGGTGCAGTTTCATGCTATTCATGTAATGTCTGACTTAAGGTAGAGAATAGAATATCTTCCATTTAACATGTAAACAAATGTTTAAAGACATCAAGTGACCTGTCCAGGGACATACAGCCAATAAAGACCAACCTCAGATTTAAACCCAGATCTCACTCCAGAGCTCCAGAGCCCAAGCTTTTGTTTTTCTATTCTTTTACTTTTAGGAAACTTGTATAGTATTTACCATAGACCAGGTACTGTCCTAAACTTTCCAGATGTAAGATTTCATTTTGCCCTCACAATAGTCTTGTAAGCTATTATTATCCCCATTTTACATATTAGAAGACTGAAGTTCTGAGAGTAACTTCCCCTTTTTTTTTTTTTTTTTTTTTTTTGAGACGGAGTCTCACCCTGTAGCCCAGGCTGGAGTGCAGTGGCTCAGTCTTGGCTCACTGCAGCCTCCACCTTCTGAGTTCCAGCAATTTTCTTGACTCGGCCTCCTGGGTAGCCTCCTGTAAAGGCATGCACCATCACACCTGGCTAATTTTTGTAATTTTAGTAGAGACGAGGTTTCACCATGTTGGCTAGGCTGGTCTTGAACTCCTGATCTCAAGTGATCCACCTGCCTCAGTCTCCCAAAGTGCTATGATTACAGGTGTGAGCCACTGTGCCTGGCAAGTTTTTAAACAGACATTGATATTCAAGTAGAAATTCCACTTATGATATTACTAAACAGGTCATTTTAAAGTTAAACCATTATTGGCCCTACAATCAAGTGTGAATGAGTTTGGTTAAGTGGAAAATAATAAAATTTATTTAATCATAAGAGGATTCTCCAAATTTCTTCTGTAAATGAGATTGCTGTACTGAGGGGTCTCCTAGGGTCCTAACAGCTTGCAAAATACGCTATTCTCTTATGCCATGGCATGAGAATTTAGACAATTCCTTTTTCTGCACGTACAAAAAAGCACATTCCTTATAAGTTATCTGGGTCACAAAAATGAAATACATGATCTGGCTTTCTTAAAGCCTACATACCCCAAAGCACTGGCTCTTTAGCTGCTCCCTTTAGGCATGCAACAATTCAATGCTACCAGGCGTTTCCTTTCTTATGTGTCAGGGTTTATCTCTGAGAACAGTAGAAAGTGATTTTACAAATTGAAAGGAAGACAACCTTTCTCCAGCATGTGTGGGCATTCATACAAACCCATGCTTGCCCATTTTCCCTACTCTAATTTAAAAGCTTTTAGAGAAGACACCTTTATTAAGCAAGCATTACAAATCAGCGCTATCGTATTCACACATGCATGACAGAATGGGCTAACGTGAGAATATGTACTCAGCTCTTGCAACTTTAAAAAGGGAATGTGTTCTTAACGTTTCCTAATGGTAATTGTTCCTGTGTTGTATTTGATGAATTCTTGTTGGAATTTCTGCTGGCTCATTAGACCAAAAGCTCTTCAAATGAAAATAAAGCGCCTGTGGATCAAACAAACCAACCTGTTCACCCAACAGGCTTTTGATGAATACCTTCTGTGTGCCTAACACTACAGTAGATTGTGTAGAGAGCACAACAAAATATAAGGCATGGTCTATACCACAAAGATCACTCTGTATATTGGGAGATGTACACTGTCACACAAATAGGAACAAAAAATGGTAAGACCTTGTGTGTAGACAAGTTGGAGGAGGGAGAAAGAGGATCCCTGGTCTATGCCTGGGTGCCTGAGGACAGGGTGAGGCAGCTGATGGAAGAGGGCAAAGG
The DNA here is from genome assembly GCA_004027835.1 of Alouatta palliata. NCBI lineage: Eukaryota > Metazoa > Chordata > Mammalia > Primates > Atelidae > Alouatta > Alouatta palliata. Next base: position 173,614 of record PVKV010001524.1, on the reverse strand, counting down.
GCAGTAATTGCTTTGACTTTGCTACATCACAACTCTGAGACCAGCAACTCGTTTACAAAACAAGGGTCATGATCTCGCTGAAAATAAATATTACAAGAGATCCTACTGTGGATCATTTAACTTTTAATGCTCTCATTTCATAAGTGAAGAAATTAAGACTGGTATTGAGTATCTTGTTGAAGACCACATGGGTGCTGAGTAAGGACAGAAATGAGCTTGGCAGTCAGGAGTAGTGACTCTTTGGAATGCTTTTAAGTTGACCATTTCTTCCACACTGGGCTCCTACACGCAAGTTATTTTTTGATTTACTCTTCTATTAGGTGGGTACAAAAGCAATTGCAGTTTTTGCTATTAAAAGTAACGGTAAAAACCACAACTGCTTTTCCACCAACATAATAAATGTACTTATCTCTTTTTAAATTTAGCTTACATGGTCCAAAACATGGAAAAGTCACAGTTAATTCTTTTTAATAAAGCTATTGATCAGGGACTTAAATCAAGTACCCAAACTGAATTCAGACTTCACTAATTTGCTGACGCTTGAAATGTGAAAACAAAACAAAACAAAATCCAAACTTCAAGGTTTGTGAAACCTGCGTCATCATTTTGATTGATTACTGGTGTGTACTAATTGGCAGTATTTTCAATGAAATTGAGATTCAGCATGATTTTCAAGACGACAGCATGAAGATATAAGGCTGTAAAGTTCTGTAACTCTGTGGACATATTTTCAATTAATTTTCACACATGCAGATATTGAAAACTATACGTGTATAAGAACATAAGCTCTTTCTAAAACAATTCTCAATTCAAAAATTATTGGTTAAAGAAATACTGTTCTTCTACAATTATAACCCAGTGATGATTATAACCTGGGTTTCTATTGGACTTTATTTCATAAAGCAATTCTTTGTCTCCTCTACCCACTCTCTTTTTATTTATTTATTTATTTTTTGTAGAGGTAAGCATTCATTATGTCTCACTTTATCAGACTTTGTGAAACAAAGCAATTGGCAAAAAAGACGCTGGGAGATGGAAATTCAAAGGTGCAAGAAATTTCTCATGCAGATCTTGGCATTCATTTCTCCCTGAGGCAAAAATGGATGGAAACATTTCAGAAGCTGAGTTTTCCAGTTATGCTAAAACTGAGAGGAAAAAACTCCCCTTAACTGTCAGACACATGGAAGGCACTAGGAGGTGCCCCAGCATGACTAGAAAGATCTGAATGCTCAGTTGTCTCCGAATTCAAAACTTGTGGAGTCGGAACTCTCCATTTTTCTTACATCTAAATGTCAAGCCCTGCTATTAATCTTTTTAGAAAATGTATTTATGGCCTTCCTTACTCATTATGTCTCTGACTACCTTACTTAAGGCTTTATTACAAAATGTCTTCGGCAAGCCTCAGGTTTGTTACTTTTGCCTCTTAACAATCAACTTGACGTTCACCCTCTCTCTCTTTTGGTCTCTGTCTTTCTCTGTCTCTCTCTGTCTCTTCTCCCCTCCAACACACAACAGAATAACATATTTTCAAAAAATATATATTGCTCTTATTACTTCCCTGTCCAGCAAACTGTTTCACCAAATGAAAACCATTTTGTCTGGATTTCATCATCCTCCACTCTATCCTCCAAATTGATTTACTGTGTATCACTCTCCCTACACACCCCACACAGGCTTCTAAGATTATCTCTGTGGTTTGGTTCAGGCTATTCACACTGCCTGAAATGCAATTTCAAGCCACTATGTCTATACCAATCATAAAAACAGGGACTCTAAAGAATCTCTCCTTGCTTATCCATCATCTGAGACCCATTTTGAGCCCTGTGTCTTCCAAGAAATGTGTCTTGACCAATCTAGCTCACATAAAGTATATACTGACTTGTTTCCAAAATTACGACTTAGATTTTGATCCCCAATCTTCCACTAGTATGCTATATGACTCACAATAAGTCACATGTTCCTTAGGGGAGGGACATATGATGATGGACACATGGCTGAAATATGCTGGACAGTCACAGTGTCCACGACAGTTCTATAGGTATGATTATTATCAAAGACTTCAAGCAAATAGTGAAATTTCATTACATAGTTTTTTTTTTAGTTGCTTTAGTTTTTTCACACTCTAATGCTTGATGAGATGTGGATATTTATGATCTGAATCTGATGAATGGATTACTATCCCTTAATAGACAATCTGGTGGTCAGATGTAAGGTAACCATAATTCCCTCCTCCTGGCTGTTCCATATTCTTCTATGTGAGATTTGTTCCTGAACTCCAACTTCATTTATCTTTAAAAACAATTTTGTAAAATGCAAAAAGGACATTTTAATAAGTAAGTAAATGCCATAGTTATGGTTCCTGCAGGGTTAATTTGTTCATCTTTCACAAGCTAAATATTAACACATACATCTAAGTGCTAATCAGGAATTTAATGCACCTCATAAGCAAATGAACATGTCACCACTACAGTCTTTACATTTCCTGTTTCTTATCCTAGAACAGGATTCAAAAAAGTGTCAACAAAATGCAGGAGAATGCCCTGTGTTGTGTTGAGAGAATTTTCTGGGTCCAGGCTCCGAACCCCAAAGAAAATTTTGGATATAAGCGGATGAGAGAAACCCAGGTGGCTCTTGTTAATAGCAGGGCTTTCACTAAATAAATGGCCTGTGTGTACTCTGAAGAGCTGTGTAGAGTGGGCTAGCAAACTTCCTACCTCTGTGAATACATGGTTCAGCTCTGTGCAAATCTACAATTGGCTCACTGCCTCACAAAATTGGTAAGTTAGAAAAAAAATTATGTTTTTTCCCCCAGTTAAGATGGCTATTATTTTCTTAAGCTCAGCATCCTTCCTCCATTGTTTTATCTAAGCAGTAGACCTCATTCCTACTTGTAAGGCTGTACACATGATAAAGGATGATCCCATAGACTAATTTCTTGGAATTATTTCTAGCTGGGGTCTGTAAAGAAGAAATCCTTTTGTCTTCCATCATAGAATGTAAGGAGTAGGAAAAGAGCTGATTGTAGCTATGTGTCCAGCATCAAGTGGATAAAGCTGGTCTGGGAGAACGAAGCTGATACAGTAAGGTAAAGTGTTGGAGGGTGGACAGAAACTCGTAGTGGCATTAGATGTCTTTCTGACCCATCATTTCAGTTATTCCAAAACCAGCTCAGCTCTTCCTTTGAAGGCGGGATCCTCTTCTTTATCTTGATAATAACTCCCCACATATCCATTTTTCCCCTAACCTGCATCTCACTTGTAAGTAATCAAAGAAAGCTTTCTGAAACATCAACTAAATCCAGGGAAAAATTTTTTAAGCCAAATTTTCATCAGAGAAAAAGAGATTCTAAAGATTTCCCACTCTCCTTCCCAATCAGCATGTCTAGTTGCCATACCTGGCTTGAAAATGCTTGCACCAAACTGCTTCCTGAGAAAAATTTGTGTGCTTGAAAGAGATATCTTTAATTAGACAATAGAGCATGACCCATTTTCAACTCTGATTTAAAAAAAAAAAGACAAAATACAAAACTTTTCTCACTAAGTGTAATCTTATTTGAATAGAATGAATACAGAAGCTGAATCTAATTATAAAGTCAGCAAACGATAATATCAGGATGTGGAGGTTAATGTTTTTGCCTTGTATGATAGTAGGGCAAATTATTTTCAGTTTTATTGTAAAGTCTTCTCTAAAGAGAGAAATGACACATCCTATGTTGTCATTTGCTACTTATAATAAGTTATAAAAATATGAATGGCTAGTGTTTGGGGAACTTTCCCATGCTATTATTCTTGCATGCAAAGGCTAGTATGTGTGTGTAAAAATAAAAGTATCTGTGGGAAGTTAGTTATACATTAATGCCATTAAAAATAATAATAGCAAACTTGTATAGTATTTACCATAGACCAGCTACTAAACTTTCCATACATAAGAATTCATTTTGCCTTCAAAATAGTCTTATGAACTATTATTATCCCCATTTTACGTATTAGAAGACTGAAGTTCTGAGAGTTTTATCTCTTTTTTTTTTTTTTTTTTTTGAGATGGAATCTCACCCTGTCACCCCAGGCTGGAGTGTAATGGCACAGTCTTGGCTAACTGCAACCTCCACTTCCTGGGTTTAAGTAATTCTTCTGCCTCCGCCTCCCGAGTAGTGAGGATTATAGGCACATGCCACCATGCCCTGCTGATTTTTTGTATCTTTAGTAGAGATGGGGTTTCACCATGTTGGCCAGGTTGGTATCAAACTCCTGACTTTGTGATTTGCCCGCCTCGACCTCCCAAAGTGCTGGGATTACAGGTGTGAGCCACTGTGCCAACTTCATCTCTTAAAGACAAGTGTGATGTGATGGAGTGGACACTGTTTGTCTACCAGCCTCTATTTCTCTCTTTTTCATTTTCCTTTTTCACGAGTTTCTAGATTTTCTGGGGATATACGGCCTATGAAACTCATGTGAAGCTAAGCCCACTGTGAGTATGAATGGCAAAGGCCAATCGGCACAAACCACCCCTCCACACCCTGCAGCTACAGCTATTAGACCTAAGAGAGCCAAAAGGGCAAATCTCAGCCTAGTAATTAGAATGCTAGAGCAAGCTTTGCTCTCTCCCTCACAAATTGAGCGATATGTGGCTATGAATTCTGGAAGTGCTGCAGCCACTTTACCACCATTAGAAACAGGTTTAGCAGGAAGCTGATGGTGCAGAAGGCAGAGAAGAGTCACAGAAGCCACCAGGTCCTCCATGACATCCTTGGGCCACTCATCAAACTGGGCTGAAATCTGATTCACCAAGAACTTCCAGTGTTATTAGCCAATAAATATCCTTTAGGGGTTAGGCTAATTTTCAAATTAAATGCAATCTAATTCACCTGCCTTTTACATTTTGAAGATTAAGAAGAAATGATTTTCTTCTAGTGGATAAACAACTCCACTAGAGTGAGTGGGGTGAGAATTAGGTACTTTATAAAGCTAAATTAATTCCAGTCAATAAGGCAGTCACCAACACACATTCTTGCTTATTGTATGTTGGTTAATGTATGTAGGAGAGTACTGATGCACAGAGTGCCAATTCTCCCCACCTGACACCCATAGCAGACATCACTCATCAGCAATGACTGTGCCCTTACTGAGCCGGCTTTCCTTCTCATCAGTGTTTGAGGTAACCTCAGTCAAGAGACCAGAGTTGGCAAAGGAAACCTGTGATCACTGATATAGGTAGTCACTGATTGTTACTAAAATATATACTTGGAAATTTTGCAAAGTCTCTGCATTGTAAATCAGCATTTCTCTATAGGGAAGCTATTAATAACCAGGAGTTGTTTTGCCATCTAAGAGACCAAAAATGCTATAAATCACAGAATAATAAAAAACATGACATGAAAACACAAGTCAACTATAAAATTTTATAATAATCTAAAGTAAATAATAAAATTGTGCTGTGACACCAATAAAAAGGGCTTACATTTACTATATGCATTTATTTTATAAGGTATCGCACTATATTATGAATGGTGTTTATGCTTATGAGATTATAATTCTGTTGCATCAAAATTTTATACAGAATGAATCTATAATCTGATATCATATTAATTGAACTTTTAATTGACATGGATATTTTAATTTGGATTGACCTCCTTCGTGTAATTGGGTTACCCATCCAGGTCATTCAAAAACCAGCTAATCAGTCAGCCAATAGGGAACTAATTATCCAATTAAGTTACAAAGCTTTTCTTTGTCTTTTCTCAGTACAAAACCGTATAAGAAGTCGACAAATCCAGAATCACTCCTCTGCTATTACAGAACTACTTAGATTAGTAGGTTTGTGATAATCATTTGGGCATTTCTTCCCCACTGAAAATGATTCTAAAACAAAATGTCATTTGACCCTCTTGTCCTGTTAACTCTAAGTGTAGCCATCCCATATTATTTAAATATCAATAGTAAGGGAGTATCATCCATATAGATCATCACTAGGTTGGGGCCTTTTAAACCATATGTTTAGGCAACCATCCCATTGCCCATATTAAGTTATTGTAGGAGTCTAGCATTAATTAATTTGTATTCTGAGTACTTACCTTGGGCTGGGCACTGAAAACATGTAATAATAAAACACACAGGATCCCTGTTTATATAGGGCTTATTCTAATATTTCTTTGGTGGAACAAAAATTAAGAACAATGACAACATTCATAATTATGTCTATCCATAGTTTTGTCTATTCATAGATATATCTATCCGTAAAGGTTTTTAGAAGTTTTAGAAAAAAAGTGCTATTATTGTTGGACATGGCCAATAAAAGCAAATGTATTTTAATATCCTGAACCATATATCGGTAGTTCTTGTCTTTTCTCATTAAGCAATCTCTTCAACCCTTTTTCCATACTACTTGATTAGGATACAGGTCTCAGTCCTCCCAGCCTGCCTGCTCTTGAGGGCATTTCAGTAGGGCTTGAACACAGCAGATCAGTGTGTTCACAGTCAGCATGATGTCTTAAGTCTGTCTCAACAGTTCTTCAAGGGATGAGCTAAAGCTTCTTTTAAAAGCTGTTACTCATGACCTGGTAATTAACCATATTTATGGAGAGCCAGTGATGTATAAAGTATGCTGATAGCATGCCAACAGACTGCCTCTTCCCTGTGGGAGTTGTGGGGTGTGAGAAAGAGATATGTAACTGCATGGACACATTCTTGGTGGTAGCACAACTTTGCTCTGATTCTTGTGTCCTTCTGAGGGGGGAAACCCTGCAAGAGCCGAGGCAAGGGTCTGAGGCCTCAGTCTGTTCTCATATAAATATTAAATTAGAAAAGAATTAGAGATATAGTCCCATAGTTATTCCTATACATACTCATAAATAATCACATAACTATTCACATGTGATCATAAATATATACATATATACAATCATATAATCTTTAATTTTACTAATAAGTCTCAGGTCATGAAGTGTGGAACTGAAGTGGCATTGGGAAAGAGGTGACCCTAAGGCAAGATGCTCTAAGCCCTCTGTCACACCTGCATAAGGGATGCTGGAGGGCGCCTCAGCTGTGCAGTAGCTCCAGTGCTGTGAAAGCGCCTGCTGTTTAGCCAGCTAGGGGAGGAGATGTCCAAAATGGCCTAGACGTCTCCTTCCTCAGGTGAGTTAGGAGAAAACTCTGCTCTTCCAAGCTCTTGTGGTAGGCCTGGTGGCTGTCAGGGAGGCCTGCAGACATTCAGGGGCTGAATTGTCTCTATGTGATGCTGTTCTTCAGCGGTCACGTTCCAGGTCTACTTTCATGTTCCTGCACCTGGTTCTTCAGCTGGTTCCTTTCTTTGTTCTAAGATAAGAATTAGTAATAGTAACACAAATTTTAACGTCCTTGATATTCTTGACAAAGATGAAAAAAGTGCTGACGCATTAGGTTTTCTCCTCCCCTCGGCTTCTTGAAAATCCTGAGCCCCTGTCTCCAAGACACGTGACTTACCTGACCCTATCACTGACCACCATTACCTCACCCTACCTACCTGCCCCCTGCTTTGCACTCAATAAAAGACAGAGCATCCAGGCACTGGGAGCCACTGCCAGGCTCCACGCTTTGGTTGGCAGTGGACCCCTGGGCTCAGTCTCTCTTTCTCTGTCTCTGTGTCTTGTGTCTTTATTTTCACATTTCTTGTCTCCACACCTGCAGAGAGGGCCTCACAGGACCCTGTAGGACTGGACCCTATATTCTTCTACGCAGCTGTAACTTGGGTTGTGATGGAACCAGGAAGGCAAGTGGGGACGGTCATTCTGGAGGAGGCCTTAAGGCTTCCTTGCTACATTCTTCCTCTTACAGATGTTTCCATAGGGCCAGGTTGCTTGTATCTCTGTCTTGCTCATGTAATTCTTGCTTCCTTCACATAGCCAGTCAAGTGGCCTGATAGTTCATCTCAGAAATGTTCTTATTCTAAGGTGGAGGATCTGCTCTGTGGTGACTTTCTTTAAAGAACAATTTGCAAAATCTATAATTACAAAAAACGTAGCAACAAAACAGACAAGTCAAGAATGGATTTGTTGATACATGTTTATATACAACAAAACAGTTAGTTCTTTATTACCTAAGCTCTTCAGATACTTCCTAGAACCAGACTCGGCCACTGTTTTTATCTCATGAGTTTGTAATTTTTATTAATTTCTCAAGATGAGTTCAGAGCATCGGCACAAGCAGTGGGTATCAAGGTGGATTCCTGATAGCCTTGTCTGTGGAAGTGAGCCTTCCTCCATCTGGAGGCTCAGTTTCTATGGTGATACACACTGGATATATCTGAGGTCTTATTGAGGGGCTTGGTGAAGCACAGGGTAACTTTACAAAGAGGATATGTTAAATTCCTTAAATGAGGAAAATAATAGATCACTGAGCACTCAGAATTGACCTCTTCACCACTGGATTTGATGATTTCCTACTGAGAATGATGGATGAAAGAGAGAAGGCAGAAGAGACCAGATTATTATTTTCATAGAAATTTCTGAAATAAGAGGATCATTTTGTTTTCAAGTCAGGGCTGAAGTGACTGACAAGAATTGGTGAGGCCCTGAGGAAAGCCACAGATGGATTAATTGCACTGTCCAACCCTTGCAGTTTTGGCTCTTGGGCGCAAGAGCAGAACTCATTGGTGAGTTCCAATGATCTGCTCCAACACTGAATAGCGGTAAATGAATCAAAAGTTGGCAAGAGCTGTAGTGAGTGGGTTTGCCTCTGGCTCACAAGACTAATACAATACACAGTTTCTGAATATATACCAAATAGCAGCATCAAGACTGTGCCTTGTCACCATGAGCCAGGCTTTGCGGGAGATTATTCTCTTGCCAATCTGATATGCTATATATATTAGCATAATTACCAGGACATTCAAAGAAAGGACCTGTTAACAGAAGATGGGTTGTTTTTATATTAGCAGATGAATAAGAATTACATAAAGAAAGGCCAATTTCTTTTGAAGTTCTAAGAGCATTCATTGCCAGTGTTCCTCCTTCATGCTTTGGCTCTTTCCAGAAGCACTAAAGGGAATTGTGTGCTTGTAATACATACCACTTATGCATAATTCCTTTTGAAAATCTGTCTTTCTGATTCTCAGCTTTCAGAGAGTTGGCCAGCCCTTCCAATGCCCCCTGCTGTTCAAAATGTAGTTTATAATTTTCTTTAGCACCCCCCCCATTCTCCTACCGCTGTAGTGTGTTGAGTGTGATGGAACAAAAACATGGCAAAGAAATATACTTGAAACACACAAAGAAAATCAAGGCTTTTCCAGGTTCAATGAGGCTGATACCCCTTTTGGATCCTAGATGATTGGCTAAGGATTGCATTCTCCATTGTGTTTCTATTTAATAACTGGCGTTTCTTTCCATCTTAGACAATTTTTTCCCTCAAGCCAAACTTTTCTTAATTATCCTAGTTTATCAAATATTTTGTTTTCCATTAAGCATTTCCCTTTCAATGCACTTTACAGAAGCATCATGAAAAGCGGGGAGAAGCAATTATAATGGAAAGCATTGTAATTTTATCTGATATTTAAAAGCAATGATGCTGCTCCAGGTTAAAACTGTAATCAGACATAGTTAGCTAAGACATATATACCTTGAAAATATTTGCGGGGTCGGTTCAGACCACTGCAATAAAGTGAATATCACAATAAAGCAAGTCACACAAATGTTTTGGTTTTCCAGTGCATATGGCAGTTATGTTTACACTTTACTGTAGTCCAAGTGTGCAACAGCATTACTTCTAAAAGAAAAGTGCACACTTGATTTAAAAATACGCTATTGCTTAAAAACGCTAGCGATCATCTGAGCCTTCAGCAAGTTGCAGTCTTTCTGCTGATGGAGGGTTTTTCCTCATTGCTGATGGCCTTGCTCTGGATTAGACTTTGGCTTACGGGACTCTCGTGGCTGGTTTGAGCATCTATCCAGAGCACTAAAACTTTCTTTATATCAGCAATAAGGCTGTTCTGCTTTCTTATCATTTGTGTGTTCACTGGGGTAGCACTTTTCATTTTCTTCAAGATCATTCCTCTTGCATTCACAACTTGACCAACTGGTGTAAGAGGAATGGATTTCTGCCTGTCTTGACTTTTGCCATGCCTTCCTCACTAAGCTTGATAATTTCTAGCTCTTGATTTTAAGTAAGAGATGTGTGACTCTTCATTTCACTTAAACACCTAGAAGGTGTTGTAGGGTTATTAATTGATCTACTTTCAATATTGTTGTTTCTCAGGAAATAGGGAGGCCTGAGGAGAGGGTGAGAAATGGAGGAACGGCCAGTCAGTGGAGCAGTCAGAACACACACAGCATTTATCAAATAAGTTTGCTGTCTCATATGGGTGCCTCAAAACAATTACAACAGTAACATCAAAGATGACTAATCACAGCTGGGCACGGTGGCTCATGTCTGTAATCCCAGCACCTTGGAAGGCTGAGACGGGTGGGTCACTTGAGGTCACGAGTTACAGAACAGGTTGGCCAACATGGCAAAACCTCGTCTGTACTAAAAATACAAAAATTAGCTTGATGTGGTGGTGGGCTCCTGGAAACCCAGCTACTCAGGAGGCCGAGGCGGGAGAATGGCTTGAACCCGGTAGGCGGAGGTTGCAGTGAGCAGATCACGTCACAGCACCCCAACCTCAGCAACAGAGCGAGACTCTGTCTCAAAAAAAAAAAAAAAAAAAAAAAAAGACGATTGCTAATCACAAATTCTCAGATCACCGTAACAGCTAATCACAAATTCTCAGATCACCGTAACAGATTGAAATATTGCAAGAATTACTAAAATGTGATACAGAGATACAAAGCGAGCACATTGTGTTGGAAAAATGGTGGTGATAGGCTTGCTCAATACCAGTGTGCCAAAAACCTTCAAGTTGAAAGAAATGCAGTATCTACAAAGCACAATAAAGTGAAGCTCTGTCAAGCGAGGTATGCCTGTATAGTTCCCAGTTTTTTCTTTAAAGTCAGTTTATCTTGTTTGTCTAGGCATGTCAGTCTGTGGAAACACAATCATCTTACTCTTTTAAATTCACATTTTCTATTTTTTTGCTTGTTAAATCCAAGAAAGAGAAACACAGGGTGTTGGTAATGTCAGGAATTTAACACAGCATTGGTGTAATAGGGGAGCCTGGAGAGAAAGCAATAAACACAGAGAAGGAGCAACAGCTGATTCAAAATTCTGCCATGATGCTTGGTTTCAGCCCCACCATCTTGAAATGTTCATCAAGCATCTATTATCATTCCTGTGCATGGAAATAGCTCACATCACCAGAGCTACAGGTTCAGATAACAACAAAGGTGATGTGGCAGCTGCCTTACTCTGAGAATGAGAACATAACACGCCCCCAAAGTAATAAAATTTCTTATTAAAAAGGAAGATATCTTTAAACCACCCTTCATGTTCCCCCTGAGACTGACAGGCAATTTCAACTGTTTATTTTTATTTAGCTCCAATGAATGCCTCTATTTCATTCAGCTTCGTAATAATCTGGTGGTGCATGCTGCTGCTGGCTCCGAGTGAAAGTGTAAGTGGAGGGCAGCATTAGAGGCATTCCATCGTATTCTTGGTGAAATTAGATGCTTTGGAAACTAAATCAAGCCTTAGTTTCATGGAGGGGAAGCTGGACAAGAGGAGAGTAATGTACAATTGGTTGAATTATCCCTTGCTTTCAAGGCATTAGACAAGGTCAGAAAACCAAAGTTTAAATTATATTTTCACTCATGTGTGCACCCTGTCCACAATAACTAGTTAATGAGCATATTGGTATTTATGCCATGTCTATTTCCTTTTGGGGATCACATTTTCATTAAGTTGAGCAACTGTAGGCATAGAAATACAGCGCTATTTAGTGAATTGCTTTATTCTCTCAAACTATAAGTAGTTTTAAGTACAGCCTAGCAAATAGTAAATGGGCCCAATGAAAAAATTATTTCTGTCTACTCTGTCCTCCCTTCTGATTCGAGTGTGTTTAGTGGCGTTTTCTAAAGCACTGGTTCTCTACCTCTCTCCTCCTTTAGGGCACACATGCAGGAGTCAGTCCATATGTGTGATGTCCTACTATCATGCCAGCACTAAAACTGTTCATAATGGAATACGGGAATCTTGCCCATCCTCACTCAAAATCATCCCGTGACTTCCTATCCTCAGTGAGAAGAGAATCAAAAGCTTTAATCTGCCTGCTTAGCCTCTACCTTCATCATATTCTAGATGCTTTCTCCCACCTTCTGCTGAAGCCATGTTGGCCTTCTTGCTTGTCTGGGGTGTCAAGCATGTTCCCACCTCTGGGCTCTTCTATTTGCATTTCTCCTTACCTGGAAACCTCTTGTCCTCTTTTCTCAGAGGACTTGTTTTCTTACTAAATCAGGTCTGCTGAAATGTCATCTCCCTGGAGAACTCTTTCAAATGATCTCTTTCAAAAAGGCTTATCAAACCTAAGTCATTCTTGATCTCTCACCTGATTTATTTCTACAGGTCAGTTATCTTCATGTGAAACTCACACATATGTATGTGTCTATGTGTGAATATATACTTGTGTGTATACTTTCAATTATTTTTTTTAATTTTCCCAATATAAAATAAACTTTATAGAGATTTGCCTGTCTTATTCTCTACTGTCACCTCAGTCTCTGGAGTAGCACCAGGCACGAAGTAGGGATCTTCAAGCATTTGGGAAATCATGAATGAATAAGAGAAAGACAGGCATGGTGCTCTGGTAAGAATATTCTAATTATGCTGATGAGATTACCAGCGAAATACCTCTAACTCTGCCCTTCTGTCTCTTATTCCAGAAAACATATAAGAACATAAATGAATGGCAGTAATAGCAGAAGAATATCCTTGAATTCTTTGCCATCTGTTCTTTTTTTAAAAACCTTGACCACAAACTTTATTTTCTGAATTTCACTGGTAATGATTTGCTTCCAATAGTGATAACTACATGTTCTATCATCTGTCTTAAAGACTCCATGTTGAGAATGCAATTGTGCCCAGATCAGGGCACCAAACTTGTGTTCTCTTTTTTTGTAAACACTTTAATTACCTTTGGATTCTCAGGTAAAATAATCAACGTCAAACATCTAGCACAAGCTCATTATGAAGCCGCTAGGAAATAACACAGATGAGTGAATATGCTATTCTTATTCCAAAACAAGCTGGCCAGGCTGCGTCAGCTCAGAAAAGACGTTGTCAGTCAGTACCCCTGTGTCTCATTAAAAGGTCTGCCCAGATCAGTGTGCTAAATTTTCCAAAGGCATGAAACCTGGGGCAATATTTGGGTTGATGCATTTGACATCTCCTTTAAGCATTTCATTCTTTGGAAATGAGTACGTGAACATAATGAATAGGGTTTTTAAATTCCAAGATAAAATACTGTACATAGGAAGATAAGATATTCTGGGTACCAGAGACATCGCAGCCTTTTCTGTGCATTAGCATTGGATCAGTGAATACTGTGGTCATCTGAAACAACCTTGGGTATAGAATTATCTAGAAAGCTCTCTCAGAACATGCAATACTCCTCTTTTCACATGCCTGACACATGCATGTAAACGTTTACAGTATTCAAGTATGTGCTGCCAAGATTTGGTGACAACAGGCATCGTAGAATTGCTGATTTAATACACCTGAAGCATTGTAAGTATTGACAACAATAATTTGGACTGAGGTGTTACTAAACCCTTGAAAGCAAAGCCCTCAAGAATTAAATCTTGCCATAAGAGGGAGCATTTGGTACTTTACCCAAACTAAGTGTTGGTTCAGTCATATTTTTGCACCATCAAAATCTAAGTTAAACTATCTAATTAGACAAGTCCTTATAGGGGCCCAAGAGAAAGGAGAGATCGAGAAATCTCTGCAAAAATCCAGTCATTAGCACAGAGACTGACAATGCATTTGTGTGTTTTATTGAGAAACCAAGTTTTACGCATATTTTTGTATCAATATAGAAAATTACATTTCTACATTTGGTATTGCTGAGTATTACAGACATTAAGATAAACATGAATGTGTAGCTTTAAAAAATAAAAGATGACTGAAGTCACTGTATCAAAAGAATGGGACATGCAATATAGTTTACATATTAATATATCTTATGTATACCAAGGTAGTAATTCCATCCTGGAGAAAAATGCAAATGATTTGCATGCAGGTTTTCCTTATAGTGTTTGATTTGATCTCCTCACATAATACTGTAATGAAAACCAGATTCATGATCACCTCAATTCCAGCTGAAGAAACTGAGATCCACAGAAATGAAGTGGCTTGTCCATCCTCTATGTACTTAACACTGAGGCCACAGGTTAGACCCCAAGAAACATTCTATTTCCCCTGTTGCTTGCAGCAGTTTGTGGTCTCTTTGTGATAAAGGAGAGATAGGCAGATGCCTTCCACATTTCTTCCTGTTTACTCAATACATTTCTTATGTAACTTAGTTGTTCCTCCTGGTCTGATTTGTGATGCTGGGTGCTTGGTGAGCATGCACGTGGATGAGAGACAGCCTACTGGGTTCCTACAAGCCAGGAATGCACAGAGGCAGCTGCACCATTTACAGCCTAATTGGCAGCATTATAGATCACAGGATGCCCAAAGTTCACTAGGAGGAGATAAAGATGTCAGAGAGGACCCCTGAAGAGATACATCAAATGCTTCTCCCTGCTGCCTCTCTCGATAACGATTCCAACTGTATTGCAGGTTTTGGGTTGTTATGGTGACAGGTTGGGAATAACTCGGGAGGAAAAGAGAGAAAATAAGTTGCACAGAAACTCATCTTTAGATTCTTTGGATGTGAGACAGGTTTGAAATAGTGGTAAACCTGGAGGATGTACAGGTGGGCATTAGGATGTAGGGTGAGTGTGGGCCTTCTGAGATTAAGTTTTCAAAATTTTATATAAAGGTAAGGATGCATAGAGTTTAAGAGTGTAAATTCTGACACCAGAAAGCCTTGTTTCAAAGCTAGCTTACATCACTTACCCACCTGTGCAATCTTGACCTGGTCACTTTACCTCTCTGGACCTGTAAAATGGGGACAATCATCATATACATTTTATAAGCTTGTTTGGAGCATTGGATGAGTTAATGCATGGAAATAATGCCTTGTCCCCAAAATGTGGCTAATGCGTTTTGGCTGTCTGCTATTCTGGCTTCTCTACTCTTAAGTACTATGTAATAATAAAGTCAATGCATTTTGTCTCCCCCACTTTTACATACTATTATAAAAAGAGTACATAGGATTATTTTGTATTTCCACCAGAGGTAATAGAGTGTCTGAGATGCATAGAAGCTCTGGAGACTTATCAAGTCCTTTCCTAACTGCATGACTTCAGGCAAGTGACCTAACTTCTCCAAGTTTCAACATCCTCACGTGTATATTAGAGATATTTGTAGTGGATATTTAATACAGTATTGTTCAAATAAAGGAGTAAGTGCCCTGTAAAGTGCTTAGCACATTGCCTGTCACCTTGTAAGTACTCAGTTGATGTGAGCCATTTGATTATTCAAGGAAATTAGGGAGGTGTCAGGCTACTGGGAGTGGGGTGAATTGGTCTGATAATATTATTCACTATTCTGTTTGCAACATCATTTTTCTTCTAGAAAAAGATTTCCCACTGACTAAAGAAAGATAATATATGATTTTTTCCTTTCTCCACTGTAAAATTGTATTATAAAAAGAATGCATTTATAAAAAGAATGTCTTTATCACTCTATCATATGTAATTCTGAATTATTATGATGATTATTGCTATGAGCACAATTAAAAATACTCAACAACTATCACTAGTCAATAATTAGAGGTTGAAAATTACACCATATGCAAAAATAAACTCAGAATAGATTAATGACTTAAATATAAGACCTGAAACTATAAAATTACTAGAAGAAAACATGAAGGAAACAATCCAGGACACAGATCTAGGCAAATATTTTATGGTTAAGATTGCAAAAGCAAAGGCAACAAAAACAAAAGTAGACAAATGAGACCATATTAAACAAAAAAACTGCATAGTAAAGGAAACAACAGAGTAACGAGATAACCCACTGCCTGGGAAAAACATACTTGCCAACTCTTCATCTGACAAGGCACTATACCCAGAATACACCAGGAAGACAACTCAACACCAGAAAAGCCCAAAATAATCCCATTAAAATGTGGGCAAGGAACATGAATAGACATTTCTCAAAAGAAGACAGACAAATGGACAAGAGGTATATTTAAAAAATTATCATTAATTATTAGAAAAATGCCAATCAAAACCACAATGAGATATCTTACTACAGTTAGAATGGCTATCATCAAAAAGACAAAAAAATAACAAATGCTGATGAGGATGAGGAGAAAAGGGAATTTTTATACACTGTTGATAAGAATGCAAATTAGCATAGACATTATGGAAAACAGTATAGCAATCTCTCAACAAATTAAAAATAAAAATATCACACTATTCAGGAATGTCACTACCAGGTATTTATCCAAAGAAAAGGAAATCGGCATATCACCTGCTCTTCCTTGGTTACTGCAGCACTATTTACAATAACCACAATGTGGACTCAATCCTCAGTGTCTAACAATAGATTAACGGATAAATAAAATGTGGTATATACACACAGTGTAATACTATTCAGCCATATGTAAAGAACGAAATCCTGTCATTTGCAGCAACATAGATAGAAGTGGAGATCATTATGTTAGGTAAAATAAGCCATGCACAGAAAGACAAATATTGCATGTTCTCACTCATATGTGGGAGCTAAGAAAGTTGGTTGCACAGAGGTAGGGAGTAGAATGATAGTTAGCAGAGACTGGGAAGGGATGAGGGGAATGAGGAGAGGTTGTTAAATGGGTACGAATATACAGTTGAATAGATGGAGTAAGTTCTAGTGTTTGATAGCAGTGTATGATGACTTCAGTTAATAGCAATGTACTGTATATTTCAAAATAGTTAGAAAATATGAAATGTTACCAACACAAAGAAACAATAAAGTTTGAGGTGATAAATATTCTAAATATGCTGATTTGATTATCACGTATTGTTATGTGTGTATCAAAATATCACATGTACCCCACCAAATATGAGCACTTATTACATATCAAGAAAAAAATAATAATCTGTACACAACTTGTTCCAGAGTAAAGAAGTGCTCAAAGAAGAAGGGGGACACATCCAAAGGGCAGAGGAGCCAACTTAAAGGAACTCTGTCTGGTTAAATTTGGTACAATTTGTGAATCAAAATAATAATAACTATATAGTAACACGTTGCATGAATAAAAGTTCATGAGTACATAAAACTACTCATAAAAGAAAAAATAATTATAGGGTGAAAAATTATAGATATCGAAATCGATTTATAGATATTGAAATACAATGTCTCTTAAATCTCAATTACCACCAAAAGTGAAAACAAATTAAAATTTTATGACTTCATGATGATTACTTAATAATGGTAAATTGTTAGAGTGTATAATGGATTATCGTTCCTAACCATTCACTGCCTTGTAAAAGGCAGAACGTACTTTACTGTTTCAGTAATGCTGGCCTTGGGCATGTGACTTTTTGATCAATGGCAAGTAGTGACAATATACTGGTTCTGAGCAGATACATGAGTCATCTTGGGTTGCCCCCTCCTCGAGCTGCTGTCTTCCTCTGTGCCAGCAGCACACCCTAGAGAATAGTTACTCATTCACAGGCGTCATATGGAAACCAACTGGACCAAGACAAGCCTGGCAAAATCACAGCAGACTTGCAGCCACCATGAAATGTGGACAATAAATTAATACTTGCTTTTGCAAATCACTGGTATTTCAGGGTTGTTTGTTGCCACAGCAAAAGTTGAATAATAAATACAGAGTAATTTATACAGAACTTTCTATGTGCCCAATATAAGGGAACATGTTTAATGCATACCCAACCCAATGTTTAGTTGAGTACGCATAAAACATATTCTCTCATTTTGTCTTCTCCTTATTCCTATGGGTAGGCATTATTATTCCTACTTGGCAGATGAGTGACAGAGTAAAATATGTTGAATAATTTGCTACATGACTTATTAGGGACCAGGTTGGTATTCAACTCAGGACTGTTTAACTCCAAAGTCTGGATGGAGTCTTAGACAACGTGGTGTACTGCATTCTAAGGGTGAAACTATTAAGGAAAACCATATATTGGCTTTAAACGTGAAATATGGCTGAATCTCAGCCATTCCATATATTTCACATAGGTAAAATAATGCACATAATATTTTATGGCCAAATCCAAAGTAAATGATATATGTTGAGAAACAATAAAAAATTTCTGGGACCAAACCTTTTGTGAAACGGAATTTACTTAGGTGACTCAGACATAACAAAAATCACACTGAATCAATCCCAAATGATTTAAATTCTCATGAAGGAAAGGAGCCAGATTTTTAGTCTAATTCTGCTAGATTCTTAGCCCTGTCTCCGTGGCCCTTTCTATATAAATCCTGGCCTTAAGAAAGGCTCCTGGGCCTCCTTGACTTTCTCTTCCTATCCCAGCTTTGAGGGTTTCTCTCCATTTGAGAAATAAATAATTCAGAATTAGAAACTCTGCGTGAGTCCCACCACTCCCCAGCTTCCCAGCTTGGTCATATCCTCATTAATGGGAAAAGCCATTCCAAAAGGCAAACAGCTTTTCATAATTGTTATTTAATGGATATTGCCTGCTCCTGGGATTTCTTTCTCAGTATCTATTTGTAATTCAAAGGTCAGCATAATACCACTGGCATACACAAGGATTCTGAGAGATTTGTTCCTCCTGATTGAAATTCAGATACAGAATCTGCAGTGACACATTAGGTTTGTTTAGGAGCCTCTTATACAGTGTAGGTCACAGTCAGGATGAATCTGACCTCCTCATAATTCTAGGTCTTCACCAGTCACTAAGAAAACTGACCTATGAATGTGGAATATGGCCAGGAGCATTTGTTCACTAGCCTGGCATAACAAAGACGTCAGCAAGTGGGAAAGCTTTGAGGTCTGCTATGGTCATTCCCTCTCCTTAACTGGCCCTAATATCACCTAAATGGGTTTCTCCTAAAGGTAATTTAAGCCAAAAAAGGTGGCCCCAGAGAGTAATTTAGGCCTCATGTATGTACATATTTGCAGGATTTATATGGCAAGCTACACTTAAATTATTAACGGCAGTCTTATTTGAAGATATTATATATTGAAATATTATTCAGCAAGAAAGCTATTTTCCAAGTAGGCATGGATGATGATTATTTATTAGTTTAAAATGCATCCCTTCTTCCCATCTCATCAAACACCACTTCCATTTCAAATAAGCTTGAAGCTCTCACACACTGCAGTTTATGCATAAATACTGACTGCTTAGAAGCACTCATGGCTGTGATACAAGGGAGTAAAATCCCACCATAAAGTTAACAGTATTTATGGTAGATGCTTGTTTTTGAAGAAAACAGAGCCAAATTAAAAAATCAAAAGGACAAATTCTAGGGCTACCAGCATGGTTTCTATGTTGTATATGTGTGTGTCTGTGTCTCTGTGTGTGTGTGTGTGTGTGAGAGAGAGAGACAGAGAGAGAGAGAGAGAGAGAGAGAGAGAGAGAGAGAGAGAGACTTGATTTTCTTCTTTCTATTTTTATTTTATAGCATGATATTTCAAGTTCACTGTTGAGGTTATTTCCAATCAAATTGCATTCAACCCTGGAACAATGTATAGGTTGTCAGCATGGATGTCAGTGGGTTGTCGGCCACACACCCTCTAGGTTTAAATGGAGGGTATAAAACTAACTTCTATGAGGTCATCATAATTTCTCCTCCCCCATAGAAAATCTAACAGCAATTTTGAGGATAGAGGTTTGAAACGAGCAGCAAAGAGTATTTGAAATAAAAGCTAAGAGAAGAATTCAAATTTTCGAATAGAACAAGCAAGGTCAAGGGATCAACTTTCTGAATGAGACCCTGACCCAGATGACAGGGACCGTCCTGCAATATCCTCCCGCCCCTGCAGCACTTTTGCCCCATCAAGCCCTCAAACTGGATTGCTGATCTTTGTTGAAATGGTAGTTTACGAACTGAGTCTAAGATGAGTCTGAAGCAGAGACTAGGCATTCTGTTACTTAACATTAAATATAAACACTTTGAAAGAGGTGACCAAAGAAAGCTGTCTTTTCCTGGCACTTTTGAAAAAAAATTAACAGCAACTGCAACTGCCAGACAGAGTGCTTGCCATGTGACATTGGCCACGTGGTAATCAATAAATTGCACACATATGCAGATCCCTGTGGGACACAGCATTTATTATCCTGTTAATCCTTGAAAAAGTGTCTAATCTCACTGTTTCCATTTTTTTCTTCCTATTCTCACTTCCAAACCAATTAGATTTTCACCCTCATCGTTTCACTGTTACTGCTTTTATCAACATCACCAGCAGCATCTGTGGTAGTAAATTCAACGGCCATTTCTCAGTATTTATCTTTCTTGACCTATCAGTAGCATTTGAGGTACTATTCTTTTTAATGATAACAAAGAATGAATGGAAGCCTGAGAAGAGAAGTTTCCTGAGAAATTCTAATTGGAATTCTCTTTCTGATGAAAATTGTAAAGATATGCTGGCAAAAATAGATAGCAGAATGAGGGGAAAAAAAAACATGACCAGAAATCATGGGCATGAGATGTGTGACTGATTAGGGCTGCAGGAAAATCACTGCAGGAGAACAATGAGCATTGCTGTCATATTACCTTATCCCATTTGCTAGTAGGAAAATTTTAGACTCTAAGAGACTATAGTTCTCACTCTAGTGCTAATTAAATTAAAGCCATCCTCATTTTTGAAAAAGGGAGAATAATAATAATATGATTATTAAGGTTTTTTATGAACTAGGCACTAATTTAAGTGAAATGTATACACTGAGATTTATTCCTAGGCAATCAGGATCTGTATCCCAATTTTACAGATGGAAAACTGAGGCACAGGGAGGTCAAAAACTTTAACCAAGTTTACCCAACTAGTAAGCAAATGTGCCAGGATTTGGATACTGGGAGACTAATAATCATACTTCCCAAGCCCACAGTATTTGTAAACACCAACATAGCTACTCACTTGAAACTCCTGATCAATATCCTGTAAAGTTGGGACCCACAAAAATGTTAGGAGCACCAACCCTCCCAATGCACAGCAAAAAAAAAAAAAAAAAAAAAAAATCCATGTATAGCCGTTCACTCCCCTAAACCTTAACTTCTAATATCCTATTGTTGACCAGAAGCCTTGCCCATAATATAAATGATTGATAATGATTAATACAGATTTTCTAAATTAAAGTATTATATACTGTATTCTTTCAATAAAGTAAGCTTAAAATGTTAAGGAAACCATGAGAGAAATACATTTATAATATTGGATTATATTTACGTATACTGTAAGTATACATTGTTTATAAGATGAATTGTCTGAAATGGTGGATAACTACATTTACAGACCTCAGTCTATGGCACATATCAAGCAATTCAACTTTTTCTTGTAGTGTCATGACTTTTTTCTGCTTTTTTGGAGCATGTCCAGCATTACCAGTGGAATTCTGTACGGGTCCCATGCTGTTATAAAAGGTCTACAGTATTGCATTAAACAGGATGAAAAACACATCAGAATCATAAGAGATCACTTTTAACTGTGGTTCACAATTTACTGGAAGAGGAATTGTTCATTGGGAGATACTAGTGTCACACCACGTTTTAAGCAGATATTCCCAATACTTAAGCTCCCTGAAATATGAAGAAGGTGGCTACAAAATTATTGCTGTGGTACAATATGTACAAGAATTATGATTTAATACTGCATCTTTATATTTGTTTACATTTCTCTCTATTGCAAACGGTACCATGTATGGCCTGTAAGTGGTTGTGTAAGTTTTTATAAATTTTAACTTTTTCTAATGTATTTGTATGTAGTTTATGGTTGTAAGTGACAAAATAGACTAGCATTTACATATATTTTATGCACTTAGGCCAGACACAACTTTTCCTTAATTTTTAAAATAATTCTAGGCTATACAGTTCTGTAAGTTTTTCCAAATTGTCACAAATCTCCAAAAATTTACCAATATATTGAAAAAGATTTGCATATAAGTGGATCATGCTAGTTCAGACTTGTGTTGTTCAAATATCAGTTGTAAATGTATTGGGATTCTCTTTTTTGGGGGAGGTAATTTTAAGAATTTGACTCTATTCTTAAAACTTCAGCCTACTGATCAAGTGAAGGCATCAGGAAAGTTTTTCTGTGAACGGTTGCATAGTACGTATTGTAGAGTCTGTGGGCCACACAGTCACTAACACACCTATTCCTCTGCTATAATGCTAAGGCAACCATAGATAATATATAAACAAATGTGCATGGTTGTATTTCAATAAAACTTTATTTACAAACACTTCGGACAGAACAAATTTGACTTATGGGATATAGTTTCCTGACCCTTGACTATTGTAGTGGCATGGATGTTGTTGTGTTAAGTAATATTCTGTTTAATGAGAATAGCCCAAAGCTGTTTCATGACTTTAAAAGACAATTCTAATTTGTTTCAACATACCCATGCTTATTTTCTTTTTTGAAAAAAAAACTCGTATTTTTTCAGATGGACATATGACTGCTCAGAATAGATGGCCCCTCAACCAAAACCCCTTGCCAAAAGCTGTTTCCATGTGACACGTTCTGCCAATGAGAAATAAGTAACTGTTATATGCACATCTTCTAGTAATTATCTGCAAAAGAAGACAATTTCCTTTTTCTTGTGGGCTAATATACGGATGGACTGTCTGGAGTTCCAGCATTTACCTTGGAACATGTCACCTTTAGAATAAAACCGCACACAACACAGCAGAAAGATCAAAGAAAACTAAGCTCTTCAACATACGGCACCAAGACATCCTTGATCTAGACTTCTTTTATATTAAAGAGAAATAAGCGTCTATTTATATTAGCTTGCTACCATTTGGGTTTTCAAACACACTCAACCTAATCTAATCTTTCCTGATGCAATGACCAGGTATCAAGTACATCACTAAGTTGCACATGTTCCAAAATATCAGGAAATGGCAGGATGGGAAGGTGCTGGGACCTCAGAAAAGAGCATGGAACTTGAAATTGTAAAACCTGGATCTGCCACTTAATGTGTGATTCTGGATAAGTTGCTTCAACCTCACCGCCAGTTTCCTCGCTAATAAAATAGGGTTAGCTCCAGCTAATTTGGAGGCGTGCTATGAAAGGAAAATGAAATAAAGTATGTGAAAGTGACAGAATATTATTTACCCAATATTTGTAGAATATATGTGTATTTAACTATGTATATAAATGTGTCTGTAACTACATAATTTTCATGATAGACATAAATATTCGTGTATGTATATGTACATATAGAAGGACAGAAACAACACTGATATATTCACATTAGTTACCTGGGCAGGGTAAGAATGAAGATAGTATGAGGGGAGATATTTAATTGGACTTTTATACAGCTATGTATTTATTACAACAAATTTATTTACAAATCAAAATAACAAATGTAAATAAGCTATATATTCCTACATATAATACATTATATATATATACATATATATACACAAATATATATAATGTAAATATATATAAATGTATCTTACCATAATAACATACAAATTTGAGGCTCATCCTTCTTATATATATAAATGTATCTTACCATAATAACATACAAATTTGAGGCTCATCCTTCTTGAAACTGGATATGAAAAAAGCATAAGAACCATCAGTTTTGAAGATAATTATTCTTTTGATTTTAAGTGGAGGAAAGAATGCAGAAGGAGGGAAATTTTAGAGAACTCAACTAAGTTAATTTTTGTGAGTGCCTCTCATACCTCAGGCACAGTTTCACATTCAGGGGGTCATCATAGTATACAAATAGATAAGCATCTTCTTCTCATGAAGTTTACATTTCACTAGGGGAGACAAAAATATAGATAAGAAGTTAAACATGAAAAAATGTCAGATGGTGATAAAAACAAAAAGAAGGATCATTGTATGGCAAGTGGACAAGGAGGTGCTTTTCAGACAGAATATTCAGAAAAGGCATCTCTGATGTCACTTGCATAGGGAACACAGTAAACGGAAGGGTGGGCTTTATGGGGGAGAAAAAACCTTGATGCAGGAGCATGTGGTCAGGCTAAAAGAACAGCAAATAAATTGAAAAGACTATAAGAAGTGGCAAGAAGTCATTGCACATAAATTCAGAGGATGAGGGTTGAGATGGTTCAGGAACTGCTAGGTCATGGTAAGGATTTAACCTTATTTTTAGTTTAATGGAAATACTATGGAGGGTCATAAGAAGATGAAGAACAAGCAGTCAGCTTTAACAGGATTCCTCTGGCTTCTCTATGGAGAACAGATATAATGGGGCAAGGTCAAAACATAGAACCAGGGAGATCTGGTGAGGGGTGATAGTGACTTGGGTGATGGTGATGGTGAGATGTGGTCTAGTGCTGGGTATATTTTAAAGACATCTGGAAATTAATCTATCCAATTATAGGAAAATATTATATATTATTGTGGGAATAAAAAATTATTTTAACAAATGATTAAAGATTGGAGCTAGAGAGTTTTATCATTTAAGGATGATTAATGAATACTTCAGTTCCTAAATGAGGAATCATCATAGAAGTAAAAAAGACGTTGCGTGTTCCCTGGACTCTTGTTTAAAGTTACAATTTTTTTTTATTTTTAAGAAAACTCTGAAGTTTACAGTGGCAAGAGCAAAAGCTTTAAAAAGCAGGAGGGTGGAAGATTTTATACTGTATTTCTGAGTTTTTAAATGATAGTAAATCATGATATTGAGAGTATGATGCAGGTGATTTAGAAGTTAGTGATGATGTAAAGAAAGCAAGATTATTTTCACTTACACAACTGAAAACATAGCATATATTCACAAGAAACAAATGGATCAAAAATATTTACAGAATCTTGACATCTGTGGTGCTGGAGAGAAAAATATTCTGAGTATTTGTACACTCTTTTAGATGATATAGTATATCTTTGAATAGCACATGAATATGTTAATATTATGTAAAATGATGTTTTACTGGCTTTCTGGTTTAAAAGGGTAATGCAATTAAATTTGATCATGATGGGCTATTTTGCTAGTGGGATATTTAAGTTTCCGTGAATTTTTTAAGAGGTCACATAAAAGAAAAATACGAAAGCTGTACAAATGATCAAAATCTCACATTAATCTTAGAGAAAAGAAGTACTGGTCTAAATAGAAAACTTTAAAAAATATGTTTTCTAAATTACCATCAAATACTACACTTTAGATAATTTTTAAGTCTGTAATGCACAGGCAGGCAGATTCTGGATCAGGATGATTGTTTAGAAACCAGAATTGTTCTGAAAAATCTTATTTGATTGCTGTTTTAGGGAGTGATCCTTTCTCTCCTGATGCAAACGTGCATGGTCTTGTTTAAAAGGAATCTCTGCTTCATTTGGAATAATGTAACAAATAACTTGGAGCCTCCTCTGTGCCTTCACAAGGACTCTTCTCCAAAGGAAGGTAGGGACAGGGGTCAGTGAGACTGAGAAAAGTGTAATGCACAGAGCCTGGGCTTCCTTCCTGCCCTCTGCACACATTTTTCTCTCTTCCTCATAACAAAATTCATGGGTGAAGATCTGTAGATTGGTCACTAGTATGGGGAAGTTTGAGTAGTAGGAAGTCCATTTCGTCACTTTTCCAAGCCATGGCCTCTACGCAAACAACACTACTCTTAATCCCCATATTTGGTAACTGAGACTATCGTCTCTCAATTGGCTCAGATCTTAAGGTGGGTATGAGGGTTAGTTTTGGGTGTCAACTGGGCTGGACCTCATGCGCAGATATGTGATCAAACAATATACTGATGTTTCCATGAGGGTGTTTTTGGATAAGATTGACATTTAAATCCATGGACTTTGAGTAAAGCAGATTATTCTCTATAAAGTGGATGAGCCTCTTTCAATCTGTTGAAGGCCTGAAGAGAAAAAAGACTGACGTCCCTGAGCAAGAAGGAATTCTGCAGCAGATGGCCTTCAGAATTAAAAGAAAACGGTGGCTCTTCCCTCTGTCTCCAACCTGCCAGGCCACCCTGCAACCCTGCAGACTCTGGACTTGTCAGCCCCCATGATTGGTGAGCCAATTTTATGTAGTGTGTGTGTGTGTATACATATGTATGTATACATATAGTGTGAATGCATATAAATATATACACATATATGAATTCACACACACATATGCATATGGAGAGAGAGAGAAATTTCTTGATTCTGATTTTCCAGAGAACACTAACACAGGGTTACTCAGGGATAGAGGCACTTAAATTAATGATTCCTCCAATCAGAGTAGACAATATTTTCAAAGTATCAGTAGAAGAATCACTTGCTTGTATTATAAACCTAAGCAACAAAACTAAAGTCTTCTATATGGTACCAACATGTTTGAGATCAAAGATATTCTCATGGGACCACAAGCCTTTATTTCAAGAACAGTTCAAGTGGTCTTTGCTCAAAACCATGTTATTGTGCTAAAGTGATTCAGCTAGATCATGAGGCTAAATAATCACTCATTTTGATAAACTTTTCAATTTGTTCAAACTCATCTTCAGAAAAAAATTATATTTAGGGTTGCTTAACTGGTTAATTATGATCAGAAAAGCCTAACTTGATAAAGAAATGTAGCAAGAATCAAGTTGAAGAAATATACATTGCTATTTTAATTCTGAAAATACCATGCATTTTAAAGCAGGTTATACTTTGGACTTGAGCTCTAGATAAAAATTATTCTTGCAATTTTAAAGAATATTAAAACCTAACAGAAGAAGAGATTAATGGATTATGAGAGCTTTATAAATATAAATATATATCATGATATTTTTAAATGCTCAGGCCATGATGAGTCAACAGCAACTCACAGTAAGTTGCAAAAGCATGAAAAGTGTTAGGTGCTTGAATGTTTATGAAGCTATATGGCACTCATAAGCCCAGATTTGATATAATGTTCAGTCAATGCAGCAAGTAGGGTGGACATCTCAGGTTTCCCCAAATCCTATTTTGTTTAACATGTGTCATAAATGTTGTAAATGACTCAAGAGTTACATTTTAGATCAATGTAAAAAGACTTTTGTGGATCTACCAAATGGTGATTAGTGAAAAAGGGCATATGGGAAAAAAGTCTAAAAAATGTGTCTGGTAGAGAAAGGAAATGAAGAAAAGGGAAATAGCCCTGTTTTCATCACCCATTGCTGTTCAAGTAAACACCCCAAAATGTAGTGTCTTTAAACAAATAAATGATTTTATTTGCTCACTATTCCCAGTTTGGGCTAGGTTCTGCTGGATGGTTCTTCTGCTGGTCTTGCCAGTGGTTACTTGTGTGGTTTTATTCAGCTGATGGCTCAGTTAGGGGCTTGAATTGGCTGGGCCACTGAGTTTTTTTAATCTCATCTCCTGCTATAGTATAGTTAGGATCTCTCTCTGTGTGACTCTCTGTCTTTCTCTCTGTCTGTGTATGTGTGTGTCTAGTGAGACACAGCGTGTCTCTATTAAGGTAATTGAATTTCTTACACGGTGGCTTGGGGCTTTCTAGACAGCAAAAGAACAAGCTACCAAACTTTTTTTTAAAGCTTAGTCCTGGAATTGGCACAGTGCATTTTCTGCTTCCTTCTATTGGTCAATGAGGCTGCCCAGATTCAAGAGGAGGGCACTACACAAGAAAGGGCGTGATTACCAGGAGGCATGGTTTACTAGAAGTCACTCACATAACAGACTGCCACAAACCCTAAATTGCTCATACCTAAAAACCTAAGTAATTGATTTGAGTGTTCATAATCCTATGCTTTAAGTAGATTTAAATGTTGCTAAATTAAATTTAATATTATAAATAAACAGGGACTTTCCTAGAAACCTTTGTATTATTTGTCACTTTATAAAATGCAGGAATGGTTCAAATCACTTTGTGTTATGTATTTTCCTTAGTTCTTTTTATTAGCTATTTGTTTGGTTTTTAGGGACAGGGTTTCACTCTGTTACTACAGCCAGAGCACAGTGGCAGGATCTTGGCTCACTGCAGGCTTGACCTCCTGGGCTCAAGCAGTCTTCCCATCTCAACCTCCCAAGTAGCTGGGACTGTAGGTGCACACCACCACACCCAAGTAATTAAAAAAGTTTTTTTCAGAGACAGAGCCTCACTATGTTGCCCAGGATTGTCTCAGACCTCTGGCTTCAAGCAATCCTGCCTTGGCCTCCCAAAGTGCCAGAATTTCAGGAAGGAGTCCCCACATTCAGCCTCCTATTTTCTTTAGTTCTTATACCACCTGTTGATAGATGTGCAAATATTAGTCCCATTTACAGATAAGGAATTAATTCAATAATGCTGAAAACTTTTTGAAGGTCACATAACAGAGCATATATTCAAAGCAAACCAAACCAGTTTTACTCCAGAGAAAACCTTTTAACTCAGCTCTTCTGACTCTAATAATCTTAAAAATCTGTTTTCTAAAATTTCAGGGGTCCACTACCATAAAGTCAACTGATTCTCTTTTCTAGGGCTGATTTGAATGCCTTTCCAATGTAGCTGAATACAAGAAAGATGATGATCCTAAATTAAACTCCACAGTTGTGTTTATATTTCATAGAAAGTTGTTTCCTAGGTAAAAAGGCATGCATTAGTAAATATCTCACAACATGCTGCAGAGACCTCTCTAAGACTCTAATAAGAAAGAGACCTGCTCATATTCATCACTTTTAAAAGAAATCTGTTTCTGAACCATTATGTGGCAATGTATTCTTCATGTATTACACTCTTCAAATTCTTCTTGAAGTAAAGGCAACGTATCTCAGCTAACTTTGGGTTAGCTGGTAGAGATACATAAAATATTACACTTGACTATGATTCACATAATGAAGCTAACTTTTCATTACATGAATCATAGTCAGGTGTAATATTCTATGTATCTCTACCAATGGTGATAAGCTCTGCGGAGTCAGAGAATGTGTTATACTCTGGATCCTCCAGCATTGAACACCCTATGAGAACCAAGCAAGAGCTCAATGAACATTTGTTGAATTAATGTTTGATGGTGACAAAAATAGCTACATATTTTTCTATCTGTGTTAGCAAGCAGTGCCACTCAGTATCATTTCCCTCATTCTAAATGATCGATTCTGCCACCCGAGCAGAAACACAATGAGCTGATGCAGATGAATTTAAGAAGCCTTTGAGGACCTCTCTGCCATGGAATGTTGTCTGATAGAACTCAATGCTGCGTGCTGTCAGATATGAATTATTCATTGACACTTCACTCCTACATCACTATACCTTTCATTCTGCTGTGTCTGCACAGATAGGATTGATTCACACATCAGACCCAGTAACATTTGTAATCAGAAAGACTGGAACATTTTCACAGAGAAGAAAACATGTAGGAATACACTTAGGATAATCACACTAGTAATTGCTTCTCCAGCTTCCAACTAAGTGAGAAATGTGCTGGAGGAAAAAAAAGTGTCTCTTTTTGTCAAAATAGTTATTGTTTAAGCAGTAATTCCCAAATAGAAACACCTACTTTCACACAAGGCTTAAGAAATATGAATCATTTTGTGAAATCTGACACCATATGTTCTAAAATAGGGTGTTTTGCTGGCAATTATTGCAAAGCACTGGCTGGGAATATCTACACATAGAATCATTTCAACGATGAATTAATTATCATTGTGTGTTGTTTGTATGTTTGTGGGAGTCTGTGTCTGTGTGTATGTGTTTTGTTTAGTTTTGTTCATGGGAAATAAACTGATGACTAAAGCATTAGGTACATACCACTCCCCTACACACACACACACACACACACACACACACACACACACACACACATTCTTATACTGAACAAAGGAGAAGAAATAAAATCAGAACAAATCCTGGATTTAAAGAAAATGTGATAGACATATTCCACCTCTTTCTTTAATTTCCTTTCTGTTTATTCAAATAACTGATTATTGAGGAACTGCTTTGTGCCATATAGATTGTGAGGTACTGGAAGTAGAGTGATGAGCAGGATAGATACAGTGCTTGTTCCATGCAGCTCAGAGTCTTGTGACCACAGCCTGTATTTAACCCAGTATATCTCCTTAAAGTTTATTTTCATTATGTTCTAGGAAGTGTTACGGTCTTTCACATAATAAGTGCAAGGTAAACATACGTTTAATGAATAAAATAAAAATTCATAAAATTACTGCTATAGAAATAATTTCAGTTCATAAATTTCAGATTTATAAAGTATTTACAAGTATTTGTATTTACAAGTATTTACAAGTTTGCAAATACCGATCAGATCATGATTATTTCTGCTACTGGCTGATGTGTCTGATGAACACAGAGATTCCAGTAAAGATGAAAACATAAGAATTCAAGGTGATGAAATAGTGGAACAGTAATAAAAATATATTAATGATATTAATTTGAAGCTAAATCACAAACAAGGTCATTATAATCATTTAGTTGGAAGGGGATATTTTAAAACACAAGAAGAAAAGCAACCTTCCACCATATCTGTATGGACATTTAAGAAATGCTTATGTTGAAAGTCTCCTCATTTATGGTGTGCACTGTAACATTCTATTACTACAATTTATTAAAAAAGATAAAAATATGGATACTGAAGCAATTTCAATAGATTTTACTGAAACACATGGTATTACCTAGAGACAAATGTTTTGTGCCCAACCGAAACAAATAAGGAGTAAGAAAAGGCAGAAATGTTTGAGTAGCCCACTTGTTACTGTCTGGTTGGGCTCCTCTTTGCTTCTGCAGCTTTGATTCCCACAAGTCCCACCTGTCAGTCCCACTGGATTCTTTCGGTCCCTCAAAAGCTCTCTGCCCCCACTCATGAAGAACTTTTGTAAATGCTATGATTTCTGGTATAAAAATATTCTATATACCTTGTGTATTAGTCCATTCTCACATTGCTATGAAGAACTACCTGAGAATGGGTAATATATAAAGAAAAAACGATTTAATTGATTCATGGTTCAACATAAAGCGTGGCTGGGGAAGCTTCAGGAAACTTTTGATCATGGCAGAAAGCAAAGGGGAAGCAGAAACCTCTTACCTGGCCAGAAAAGAAGGAAGAAAGTGAAGGAGGAGGGGCTACACATTTTTAAACTACCAGAGCTCATGAGAACTTACTATTATGGGAGCATCAAGGGTTTGGAAGTCAGCCTCCATGATCAAAACACCACCCACCAGGCCCCTTCTCCAATATTGGGGATTACGATTCAACATGAGATTTAGGAAGGGACACAGATACAAACATATTATTCTGTCCCCAGCCCCTCCAGCATCTCATGTCCTTCTCACACTGCAAAATACATCATCCCACCCCAATAGTTCCCCAAAGTCTTAACTCATTTCAGCATTACCTCAAAAGTCTACAGTCCAAAATCTCATCTGAGACAAGGTAAGTCCCTTCCACCTATGAGCCTGTAAAGTGAAAAGCAAGTTAGTTGCTTCCAAGATACAATGGGGGTACAGACATTGGGTATACACACATTCCAAATAGAAGAAATCAGCCAAAACAAAGGGGCTACATAAACCCAGCAGGGTAGTTATTAAATCTTAAAGCTCCAAAATAATCTCCTTTTACCCCATGTCTCATATCCAGGCCACGGTGATGTATGAGGTTGGCTCCTAAGGCCTTGGGTATCTCCACCCTTGTGGCTCCACAGGGTACAGTGCCCCTCAGCTGATTTCATGGACTGGTGTTGAGTGCCTGTGGCTTTTCCAGTGAATGATGCAAGCTGTCAGTAGATCTACCATTTTGAGGTCTGGAGGACAGTGGCCTTCATCTCATCGCTCCACTAAGTAGTGCCCAAGTCAGGACTCTGTGTAGGGGCTCCAATCCCACATTTTTCCTCCACATTGCCCTATTAGAGGTTCTCCATGAGGGCTCCATTGCTGCAGCAGACTTCTGCCTAGACATCGAGACATTTCCATATATCCTCTGAAATCTAGGCAGAGGCTCTCAACCCTCAACTCTTGCCCTCTGCACACCCACAGGCTTAACACCATGTGAAAGCCATCAAGTTTTATGGCTTGTACCCTCTGGTACAGTGGCCTGAGATGTACCTGGGGCCTTTTTAGCTTTTTAGCCATGACTGGAGCTGGAGCTGCTGGGATGCAGGGAACAGTGTCCTGAGGTTGCACAATACAGCAGGGCCCTGGGCCTGGCCTGCAAAATCATTCTTTCCTCGCCCTCTGGGCCTGTGACAGGAGAAGCTGCTTCCTTCAAGACAGTTTTCCCATTGTCTTGGCCATTAACATTTGACTTCTTTTTACTTACTCAAATTTCTAGCATTAGTATTAATATTTATTATTATTAATTTTTATCCAATACTTATTGAGTTAATAATTAATATTAACCCAATAAATAGTACTGGAGGGTTTTTGGGTATCATTATTATTCTCACCCTTGTCTTAATTTCTTTTTCTCTAGTCTTTGGCGTAGGTTTGGCTCTTCTGATTTTCACACTGTCTTCCTGTGGGCATAGGGTTTCTACTGTGCTCTTTCTGATCACCAGTGCTCCAGGAAGCAAACCACTCATGCTAGTGGTTTGAATTCTTCAAACAGAAGAAGTCCTCTGTTTGGCTTCTTCTGGACTGCACTTAACTCAGTATTATTTTTCTTTCTTGATTTGATTCACTTGCAACTCACTCTACAGTGTTTGTATTTTGTGTACTTTTGTAAGCCTCCTAAAAACCTTTCTGAAATTTCATCGGGATTTACCCATGCTACTAGCCTGCAGCACCCAGCAGCATCCCCTGGCATTAATCTGCTCACTTAGACTTCCTGCTGGTGGCTGGATTCCCTACCTGGGGCAGGTCAGAAAAGTGGGAGATTGCAGAAGTTTTTTGAAAGGGGTAGCCCCGGGAACACTGGTTCTGGGTTAAAGTCACAACATACCAGATCTTATTTCTGTATCTCTGGTCTATTCTCTTTGTTTCTTATATGCTCTTATATTGCTCTGAGACTGTTCATCAAATCCACTCATCAAGAACTTGTGGAGAGCACAATTGTTTCAAGAGTTTGCTAGAGCCTCTGAATTCCATAATCCCATAATGCACATTTCCAAACAACTGATCATTTGATGAGGACATTTTAGGGTATTAAAACAGCCAGCGCAGGGAGAAATTTTGGGGCTTCGAACCTCTCAGGATCTTTGAGGCCATATTTTATATCCTATAAATCCATCTGGTCCTGGGCCCTAAACACAGATGATGCACTTTGCCCTGTTGTTTCCTTAGGAAGCTATGTCTCAGAATAACCCAATGTGCAACAATGATTACTTCCTCTATTTTTTTTTTTTTTTTAACTCATTTTGTCATTGCTTTATAAAAGCTAAGTTCAGAGTTAGCAATCGTTTGGTGATTCTGGTCCAGTCTATTTAGATAATTCTGGCTTAAAGTAACCTGTTCCTCAACAGCAGGTTTGTTTTCTCCAACCATGCAAATATGCATTCCTGTCTGACTTGATGGCAACAGACACACTTTGATGAAAGAAAGCTGTGGGAGAAACTATTCCTGTGGAAAGCAATAGCAGGCTGCTCCCTTCACCAAGCCTGGCAAACTGCTGCTCACCATTCTATTACAAGCACATTCATTTCAGTCTGTCAGTGCACTGTCCTTTGTGAAGTAAAGAGTATAATTTCTTAGATATAAAAAGGAAGCAGAAATCAACCAGCAGGAAATTGAACTGAAGCACTGGGAAATTTAAGAGAAAATTGTGTTATTTCTTTGTGTTTTAATACAATGGAAAAACCAATCATGAGAAATAACATTCTTTTGGGGCCAAGTAGAGAAAGGATAGCTATGTGAAAGTACTAAGTCAGATGATCAGTCTCTAGAAATGCTTATGACACATAGAGACAGACACATGTCCCCTGGCTAATTTGCAGATGTTAATTTTAGGTTATTTTTATGCAGTACAACTCCTTTTATTTCCTAGCCAATTTGCTCAACTCTGGGAAAAGTCCCTAGGTACAGTGGAACAATTATTAGGATAATTATATTAAAACATATACTAAATAAAATTTCCGCTAGACAAAAATAAGATCCACTCTTATTTGCCATTGCTGCATGCAAATTATAAGCTTATAAACATAAAAATTAGACATTTTGATAAGTATATTTAATAGATAAATAATGCATACATATACATGTGCAATGTTGCATATATATACATATGCAATGTTGCATATATATATGTATTTATTTATACAGAAACTACCATAAACCCACAAATCTCACATCATGAGAATTCAAATATTATGCTAAATTCTAATATGTCCATATCTTTTTTAATGCTAAAAAACAGTAATTTTACTGACAGTGAAGAAGTATAAAGCTTAGTTGTCTTCTTTCAAAATTCCCTTCTATTAAAATAAGGGCTGAGAGGAGAGAAGAAGCCACCTACACTTTGTCTTTAGGAGCCAAGGAAAGTATGCATTCAATATTACCCATAGTTTTAGAGACAAAGTCCAGCTCTCACTTTAGGCATAAAGTCCTTCATGATCCAGCAGCTGCTTTTTCCCTAGCTCCTTTGGCACATGGGACCCTTCATCGTAAGCACATCCTGATGCAGTCTTCAAATATGAAATGCTATTTCATACCCTTTTCACATGCTTTTCTGAATGGGATATTCTTTCTGTAGTTTTTTAAATGGCGAAGTTGAAATTGTAATTCAAAATTAATCTCTTCTGATTTTCACATCCCTTATATTTTCTGGTCTCTCTCTCCTACAAGGAGAGTTCTTAGAGTTCAGGAGCTTCGTCTGCAATGACCTTGTGTTTTCTGGAACCGTCTTGGCAACATCGGGAAGGCTCCACAAGTGTTTATTGAGTAAAAGAATAAATGAGTGATTGACAATGAATTTCCTCATTTCTCTTCTGAAAGCCTTTAGCAGCATCTGATTTTTGTTAATATAGATATGTCCAAGGAGGAGCAACTTCTGAATATTTATAACTCGTTGTAAATACAATGTATATGTGATTATATTGAGTTAGAGTCACAGGAGGCAGGACTATTAGAGTGCTGAGAAACGGAGGAATAGGAGGGCTAGGCAACCACCACTGTGGGGAGGTGACAGCAAGGAGAGGTCTGGGAAACAAAGACAATTCTCCTATATAAGACTACTTTTTGCTAGAGTCAGCCAAACTTATGAGCATATATTTAATATTTAAATCTAAATATTTTAGAATATATGAAGAATAAACTAGAAGAAAATACATTTGTTTATAAGTATATCAAACTTAAAAGCTGACCCACTGTGGTCATAAAATTTAGAATATAAAAAACTTACGTTTAGTAAACAGTACCACTGTTCCACATTAGTGGTACTTGTGTAAAAACACATGATAGTCTTATTCAGTGTGACTTCCAAAGCCCGAGTGTGGAGAAACCCCCAATACTCTATATTTTACCCCAATAAACTTCATATTTTTGGGCAAACTAAAATTTACCTTCTAGAATTCTAAATAGAAAGGCTTTGGAAAGAGAATAGGCTTGATTATGTACTAAGGTTCTGGAGAGGAAGATGGTTCAAAAAGTTAAAAGTGAAATTTCATTTATATGTTCCTCAATGATTTCAATAAAGGAGAAAAGAGGAAACTTCTTAAATTAATAAGCAAGTTTGCAAAAGACCCATTCAAAGAGTTTCTGCATTAAAAATCTCATTGGATCCATAATAGGATAAGAGGAACCAGCCCTTGATTCAATAGTGAATCTAGTATTATAGAAGCCCATAGGAGGCATGCTGGAAGTCAATGTTCTAACCAGTTGGGGGCTGCAGAAACTGAATTGGACAACCAAGAGGATAGTTTTGTATTTAAAAGTATGAAGAGCACCAAAGCTCTCCGAAGAACTTCAGTGAAGATGGATATCACAGAAAAAAGAGATTCCTCATTGGCCATTTAGCTTCTATGTTGTTTATGCTGAAAAAAAAAATGCAAAGGTAAAACAGTTATTAGTAGATGGGAACTAAAATCCACGATGGATTAAGAAGTTGTAAGGGACTCCCCGCTCCTACTCACTCCTCCACTGCTCTCCAGGAGTTCTGGCTTCTAACTTAACTGGGTTAAACTCCAAGATACTGCCTGCCTGCAAGACTTTAGAAACAGCAGAACTACTAGGTCTAAGAGAAATCACAATAAATAATAGAAGACTGGTGAAGCGCAAATCTCTATCTGGTTTTCAGCAAAATAATATGGATTTTACAAGCCAAAGCTCTGTGTTTGATACTGATTACAGCAGAGACTCTAAAATTACTAAAGAATGTTCTGTAATCTCTTACAATAAAGTAACGATTGGGCTGGGCGCGGTGGCTCACGCCTGTAATCCCAGCACTTTGGGAGGGCGAGGCGGGTGGATCACGAGGTCAAGAGCTCGAGACCATCCTGGTCAACATGGTGAAACCCCGTCTCTACTAAAAATACAAAAATTAGCTGGGCATGGTGGCACGTGCCTGTAGTCCCAGCTACTCGGGAGGCTGAGGCAGGAGAATTGCTTGAACCCAGGAGGCGGAGGTTGCGGTGAGCCGAGATCGCGCCATTGCA